>JAWZYV010007323.1:0-12617 GCA_038373885.1 Cheiracanthium punctorium | reverse complement strand
AGGAGTTATCGAAATATTTTCGCATAGAAAAGATTCTGATTTGCTACAAATGATCTTCATCAGCCCCCCCCCCCCCCCACTCATGCTGATTAAGAATTACTATGCCGGATAAAAATATTGATGATGGATCAGTTAGATTTACCTTGAAACATATTTCCATTTATCTCCTGTTACGCCAAAAGTACTTCCACAGTTGAATCCTAACCAGCCCCACCTAAAAAAAAGAGGTTTTATCATCAGTTTATACGATACATTTGCTTATTGCCTATTACTTGTATTTCTATTGACAAATGTTATATCAATTTTAATTAAACTGTATATAACGTAATTAAAGCGATCTACTGAAAATGTCATCACGAGCTACCAGTTATCTCGCAATCGACGGTTTGGCGATCACTGCATTAGATATTAGAACAGCTGGGATTTTTTCTTTGATCCTGAAAAATTTTTAATTGTTTTGGCTTAGACCAAAATAATGTCATTTTTAAAATTATGATAAACTTGTTTCATCTGTATATTCTAAGTAGTAACATTTGAATACTTGTAGGCAATTCATTGTCATTTTCTTTAAAATCTGTACATGTCCTTACTTTCTTTAATACCTAACAAGTTTCTCTGAGTTTGGACAAAGCACGAAGAAAGTTTCATCTCAATTGAAAATTGGTCGCAAAAAATCTAACCATTTTACGATTTGTTACTGTAAAGTTTACGCTTTTGAAGCACTAAAATAATTTATAAAACAGGTAGCATTCAGAAGGGAAATACTGAAAAAATTTAGAGTCAATAATTGACATGTCAGAACGAATAACTGACATAGTGCCAGTCACTAGAAAAACATTTTATTTTTAAACATTAGCTGCAGATAACTTACTGAATAGCTATTTACTACGTTTCCCCTAAATTTTGTGCAGTTGTCATTAACTTGTCTGAAACACCAATAACTGACATGATTGCCACTTATTAGTGAAATCATTTTTTTTACCCATTAAATGACAACCTATCTTAATAAATAAATTTATTTATTAAAAAAACTTTTATAGACTTATTTTATGTAGTATTATTTGCTACAATTCAATTGAAATTAATTTATAGAAAGAAATATGCTCCTTATAGGTGTAACTTAAGCGGGACAGTGCCCTCCCCCCCCCAAAAAAAAAAATTAATATTTGATAGATATTCAGATATAGTTGAAAATATTTCTTACAATTGGAAACATTTCGCCCAGTGATGCTTCAAATAAAAATTTTAAAATGCACTTATCTTAGTTTCAGCATTAAAACATCTGTTGAGAATCGGAATTTTTCTAGAATTGCATTTAAAATCTCAATTTTTGATACCTAAAGCCCCTTGGAGGTTTTAAAAAAATATATATATTATGCATAAAATTTAAGGTTAAAAAAATTGATGCTTATAAAAACACCATTTTAAAAAAGATCTAAAATAAAAGCTCATAATAAATTATCTGGTGCAATGTCAATTACTGGTGCACCTACCTTATACAGGAAACTCACGATAGCTCGAAGTCCCATAAGTCGAATATTCGTTTATATCGAAATTTTCATGACGTCGCAATTTAATATTTTCAACACAAACTTTCTCTATAACTCGAATTATTTGATTTTAAGCCAACGCTTTTGTAAAAGTTTAAATTTCATTTCATACTTGGAAAACCCATAGATAGAAATAGAAAAATGTTTTAATACAATTAAATTTTTTTTTTAAATTATGCATTCCTTACCATGTAGCTTACTTCGCGGTGAAAAACAAAAGATACCTTCTTCTCCCTGCTGCCTAATTCAGGCTTGAGAATGAAGAAGAAACTTTCCGAGAATGTATTTAAAATACTTACAGTTCATTTTTTTTCTTAAACTAACAAGGGGAGGCTCAGACGTTGGGGTCACCGATTTTGATGAAATGTTGGTGGGCTATAGGGGACCCATAGTTAAGTAAAATACTAAAATATTGGCCGCCAACTCTCGCTTATTTTCGAGAAAATTCCATTTAAACATTTGACACATTGTTAAATACTAATTATTTGGCAGTTCATTTGTGTTCTCGGTGGCGCCGTGGTTCCGGGCGGAGACGGAGATCCGAAGGTCCCCGGATAAAATCCAGCTCGGTGCCAAATGTTTTTCGAAATGTGATTCATAAATAACGTTTCTCATTTTCGTTACTTTCATTTGCGCTATTCAATTCTATTTCATAGAAATAATGTTATTTCAATAAATCACGTGAATTTTCTAATCATTTTAAACTGTATTATATGAATTTTTAAGGGAGAAAGAAAAATAAAGATGGAAAATCCAGAGCGCCGAGCTGGATTCGATACGGGGACCTTCGGATCTCCGTCTCCGTACGGTACCACTGCGCCACCGAGAACACAAATGAGTTGCCAAATAATTAGTATTTAACAATGTGTCAAATGTTTAAATGGAATTTTCTCGAAAATAAGCGAGAGTTGGCGGCCAATATTTTAGCATTTTACTTAACTATGGGTCCCCTATAACCCACCAACATTTCATCAAAATCGGTGACCCCAACGTCTGAGCCTCCCCTTGTAAGTAGTACAGTATCAACTAACCACTATTTACAGCACATGAAAATTTAAACTTTTGTATGAAAATTGGGGAAAGGGGACAAATACCATAGGGCAGATATAAGGAAGAGAGAGCACTATGATAACCTTAACTTGAGGCACTAGTACCGACTTGAGACAAGATCTCACGCGCACCATTCTTGAGCATCCAATTCGTCTTAGTTTTCTATGGAGCATTTGTGGGCAGTAAGCTCATTTCAGTTTTCATCGTTCTATTTTTAAGAAAAAAGGGTATATAGCTTCTCTGCATATGAATACAATTCATAATTTGTGAAAGGTTCTGGAATAACACTTCCAAGATGTTTTTTTATTCCATTATTTTTAAAACACACTTTTTATAACTGAAGAATTTTTCAAAGTATCCACATCCGCTAAACCTTGTAGATAATTTTTTTAAGCTAAGTGGTTTTGTAATGCGTATGTTCAGGGGTCGAAAAAAGTTGTAAAATATTAGGAGCCAGCAAAACTTTTTAGGAGCCATATAAGTATATTGAATCGTACTAAGGAAAAAGAAATCTAGTCGCCAAGGCATATTTTTTAGTCGTCTGGATGACCGGGATCTTTCGAACCCTGCTTACGTTGACAATCAATTTCGCATGTACTTTATACACTTACCGCTTGCCCAATATGGCTATAAAACACAAGTTTAGCCTCTCTGCCTGCTTTCGTGCCACAAGTCATATGGGTCATCCTTTTCTCGCATTTCCAACAGGTTTTGAATAACGACGCACTCTCTAGTAGGGGAGACCTGGGTACAGTGGGCCAATTTTTAAATTTTTAAATATAATTCTGAAACCATTTTAAATACAGAATATTAAAGTAATGTATTATGTTCTCTGATCTATTGGCTATCCTAATTAATTTTAGTTCAAATTTAAGAAAAATTTTTGTACAATAAAAAATCATTTTTCTTAAGTACTTTTAGGGGTACACTGAGTCAACGAATGGGGTACAGTGGGTCAGCTAACGAGGAACCCCATAATTTTTTTTTCCACTCAAAAGTGAGTAACGAACTTTTTTATTGCCAGACAATATTTAGTATTAAGTTAGATATTAAAATAGGTCAAAGATCATAAGGTAAATGTTAATTTTTATGGTTCTAAAATATGCACACATTAAATTTGTTTATAAAATTAGAGGAAAAAAGTATTAGATAATATCACTTTGAGTCCTATTAAATTTACAAAATTTTCGTTTATACTTATTTTTAAGATAATAAATCAACGACTGTTATTTTACAATAACTATTGGACATTATATAACTGAAAATCTATAGCAAAAGTCAACGTTGTCACTGTTTTTTTCCGTTCCTTGCAATACTTTGATTTGGTTTTGGCAAATTTCTCACAATATCTTTACTGTCTGCTGTATAAATGTCTGTCTCATCAAAGATAAGTGCAAAACCTGGTTGAATTCCTTTCATGTAGTGCACTTCAATTTCATTTTCATTTTTGCCCACAACTGCAGTAACATAGTGTTTAAAACTGCATTTTTTCTAGCCGTAGGCCTAGAATAATACGAAATCTCCACCGTCAACATTAAAATCTTCTATATCTTCAATCCAAATCATCAAAGTCAGATTCACTAGAAATTTCTTTTCATTCCTCCTCTTCAATTGAGCTATTTTTGTAATTGCTTGCAATTTTCTTTCGCTTCTTCTTCGTATGATTAGGTCTTTCGCTCTTCTTTTTTTCAGTCATCTCATTTTGATTTGTGATTTTCACAGGTGTATGAAATAAAAATTTCCAGTTTTTTTAGGTTACCAATCAATTTTTTTCTCTTTCGCATCAGAGTTAAGTTTGTGTTTGTGGATTAAGTCCGATTGACTGCACTAGGCTTCTAGGCCTATATGGGGAATGCCCTCCGTGGGGAGACTTTCTAAGGGATCCTAGCCCGTATTTACGCGAGATTTCGTAGAAATCTCTTTTCCTAACTCATATCAGAGTTAGGAAAAGGCTTTTACCATCCTTAGAGTCGTTTTTTGTTTTACATAATTTCATTGAGAAACTGAATATTCTGTGGCTTATGTGGAAAACTTATTTAGATAAATTTAGATCATTCAAATATTAAAACGTAAGAAACTTACAGAAAAACAATATATACATAAATGAGGACGAAGTGGGTCACTGACCCACTGTACCCCATTTCAGGTGATCCAGTGTGTCCCACGCAAACCAGTGCACTATTTTTCACCCCCAGAATTCCAAATCGTTAAAATATACATGACACAACATGATAGAAAAGGAGATAATTTAAACTACATAAACATACCACGTACTCACATTTACTTGACAAATTTCAAGTGTAATAACATAAATTCTTACTTTCTTGAAATTTCATCCAGGTATAATCAGACAACAAAATGGATCTTCCTTCTTCCGTCACAATCAAAGTGAGATGTTTAACTTTTTCCACAGAATTAAATTGTTTCATACCTACTTTAATAATTTTTTCGTTTGTATACTATTCACTGAACCCAAAATATCTTCACCCACTGTACCCCGCTCTCCCCTATATTTCTACTCTTTGGCAAATACCAATAACTCGGACTCGAAGTATTTGTTTGGTTCCTTGGACTTCGAATTATCACGTACCTGGTATTTCATTAATAGTTACATGCCGTTCTACTAAATTCGAGGAACACTTACCACAGCATGAACATTCCCAGCATGGCATTCGTCGGCGACGAACCTTCCTCCGAATAATCCACACCATCCTTGCCGCCGCCGAACCTGTCCAGCCGCGGACCCACCATGAGGACGGCGACCAGTGCCGATGCTCCCCCGACCAGGTGCACTGGACAGCATCCCGCGATGTCCACCACTCCCAGGCGGTTGAGGAAGCCTTGTATGAAGAAGTTAATTAAATATTTTAAATTCGGGATTGATTAGCGTTGTGGTTGCGTAACACAGGTTAAAAAAACACTTAGTTGCATTGCATATCATGAGAAACGAAACCTTCAGTGGCTTTAAAACTCTTATTTATTGAAGAAACAGTTTAAAATAAACAATATAAAATACCGCGGTCTGGTGGCGACCTGCTATTAAAGTGTGTCGGATAATCGTACAGTGCAGAAGACGGAAAGAGTGCTCCGAAAATTCTTATGCCAACAAAACTTCTCTTTGGCGAACACACTCACTTGGCAGAGATAAAAAGCGCCAATAACAGAGTTATAATAAATTTTGACCAATGAAATTAAAGTAATCAAGCATCGTTTGGACAATTTTAAAATCAGGTGCATCATGACATAAAAAAGTAATTCAAAAAAAGCATGTGCTAATATGTGAAGACAGGGGTGAGTGGGTGGGTGGGGTGAATCATTAGTGTTTGAGTCCCCCCCGCCCCCGCAAATTTTAGTCCATTCATTAGTAGCTTTCATTTGCGTTTATTTTGGAGACCAATCAAAAGTGAACAAATTTAAATTTTAGCACTACATATCCCTCCCACCGAAACGCTGCATATCACCACCCCCGTCCTGAATTTTTTTTTTTTTTTTTTTTTTTTTTTTTTCCCTACGGCCTTGCTAATATAAACCCAAAGAG
Source organism: Cheiracanthium punctorium (assembly GCA_038373885.1). NCBI lineage: Eukaryota > Metazoa > Arthropoda > Arachnida > Araneae > Cheiracanthiidae > Cheiracanthium > Cheiracanthium punctorium. Next base: position 6,479 of record JAWZYV010007323.1, on the reverse strand, counting down.
CACGGAGGGAGGGCTGAAGGGAAAGAAAAAACACGTTACGAATACTAACCGACATAGCAAGGCCGTAGGCAAGGGGGAAGGGCCCGAGCCTCCCCGAAATTTATGTTTTTTTTTTTTTTTTTTTTTTTTTTTTTTTTTAATGGGAATTAAACGTTTGGTCGAATAAGTATTTTTTGCTCATTTAAGAAAAAAGTTTAAATGTTACTTCAATCTAAAATGGAAATACTTCTATTGAGTACTACTACGTATACTATTGAGTTCAGTAATACCTTGACTTACGACTGCGAGCGACCGCCCAGAGAAAAAAGAAATTAAATAAAAGATGTTACTCATCCTATTTTACTTCCATAAAATGGGCATAAATTTCAACTACCCTCTAACCGAAAAATTGCATCAATCTGTTTCTGACAAGAGTGTAGTATGTTTATCGTTTGTTACTAGGCCTGCTTTACACTTACTTACGCCTGATTTAAATTTTTTTCTCTTTCCTAAGACAACCCTCCACCTCCCTACTTCAAGGGAGGCTTCCAATACAGCCACATTGTATTCATCTTGTGTATCTATGATTCCATAGAACACACAGTCTATGACTTTTTTCCCCAGACGTGTTTACCCCAGACTGCATTTGTGATGCAATATCTAATATATCAATCATGTCATTGAAGCATTTACACGTAGCTTTCTTTTGTAGCACCGGCAGAGCGTGATTAATTTCTCCCAGATTTTTTGTGTAGACACATTTTCCTACAACTAGCGCGTCGTGTCACTTTTCAAATGTTTTTATTTTAATGAATTGTGTGGGGTTTTTTATAAATATATATCAGGGGCAAGGGCGTATTCAACCCTTTAACGCGCAGTGATCCCGCTCTGGGATCACCAAACTCTGACGTTTTGACTGTTGCCAGTCAAGAAGAATAGATTTGATTTCTATAAAAATAGTTGCGAGTGACATAGCTCCACGAGAATCCTTTACTTTTTAGCACGTTCATTTTCCGTAAAAAATGGTCACGATTCTTTTTAACAGCACTGACATCTGCTGAAAAATGGAAGAACACGAGAACAGCTGGATAGATTGCCCAGCTGTCCCAGATTGCCTGGCTGTGCGCGAGCACAGCCGGCTGTCGTCAAAAAAGGGTCTCTAGATCTGTGGCACGCGATGAACGTTTCGATCGTCCGCCATCTTGCTGGTAGTTAAGTCGAGCGATGGCAACGGCTGCCCTTTTTTCAGCATTGGGAAAGGGTTGAGCCTCAAAGGGTTAAGGGGAGGTCCAGGGGTCCGAACCTCCTCCCTCACAAAGTTTTGATTTGTGCTACTAGAATGATATAGTGTCCTTTTGAGAAAAATACTGCCATATTTTTTTACCGTTTAGACCCCTACCAAAATGTTCTTCATTTGGGGGAGGAAGGGGGAGGGTCGGGCCCCTGAACTCCGCCCCCTTAAGTACGTCCTTGTCCCTGGTGTTGAATTTTTGAGTTTTTTTTTAACCGCAGATAATAAATCCCTTGACCACCTTTATACAATTACAAAGTTTGATAACATTTGGTCCAGTAGTTTTCTTTTCTGATCGTTTTAAAGTGGAAATTTGATTATAATCACCCTGTATTTCGAGAAATTTCCAAACATTCCTATTTTACTGTTTAAATTATATTATCATTAAAAAAATCGAAAAAAAAAACCATGTTTTTATACCGTTGCCCAAAGGGTTGCCAGTAGTGGCTTTCGTGGTAACATGTCGAAAGTCGTCAAGGTTGGACACGATTAATGGTGATTTGTCGGTGGTTGGTGATTGTCGATTAATCACCAAGTTTGGCACCAAAAATTAACTTTCGGAAACAGAATCCAACTTGGCAATATCTTCTATTGGCGAGAAATTTCAAACTCTACTATTTTAACCCTTTAACGCGCAGTGTTGCCGCTCTGGCAACGCCAAACTCTGGCGTTTTGACTGTTGCCCGTCAGGAAGAATAGATTGGATTTCTATAAAAATAGTTGCGGGGGACATAGCTCCACGAGAATCCTTTACTTTTTATCACGTCATTTCCCGTAAAAAAATGGTCACGATTCTTTTTAACAGCACTGACATCTGCCGAAAAATGGAAGAAAGCGAGAACGGCTGGATAGATAGCCCAATGCTGAAAAAAAGGGCAGCCGTTGCCATCTCTCGACTTAACTACCAGCAAGATGCCGTACGATCGAAACGTTCATCGCGTGTCACAGATCGAGAGACCCTTTTTTTTTGACGACAGCTGGCTGTGCCCTGCCCAATGCTGAAAAAAGGGCAGCCATTGCCATCACTTGACTTAACTGCCAGCAAGATGGCGGACGATCGAAACGTTCATCGCGTGCCACAGATCGAGAGACCCCTTTTTTGACGCAGCTGACTATGCCGGTCACAGCCAGCTGTCGTCTAAAAAAGGGTCTCTAGCTCTGTGGCACGCGATGAACGTTTCGATCGTCCGCCATCTTGCTGGTATTTAAGTCGAGCGATGGCAACGGCTGCCCCTTTTTCAGCATTGGGAAAGGGTTGCGCCTCAAAGGGTTAAAAAGGGGAATAATATTTCGTTGTTGGGAAGTAATTTGAAAAGTCGGTTTTTCTTTTCTTTTCAAGTTCGCAGTTGTTTAATTTTACATCTCACCTTGCTCTCCCCACACCCAGCCGGCGGGCAGGCTGTACACGAAGGTGTTGGCGAACGAGTAGGCGCAGTACGCGACGAAGTTGAACCTTTCGGCTACCGCGCCGGACACGATGGTGGTGGCTGTCGATGCGAACGACAGCTGGAAGATGTAGGTCGCGTACAGGTAGCCCATGTTCACTTCCTGCGTGTCCACGAAGTAGCTGCCGACCGCGAAGAAGGGGTTCGTGCCCCGGTCCGTCCCGTAGCTCATGCCGTAGCCGAACATCCAGTAGCTGGTGCCGCCGAACACCATGTCGACTATGTTCTTCATCAGGACGTTCACCTCGTTCTTGCGCCGGACCGATCCCGATTCGAGGAGGGCGAAACCTGTGGGGTAGAGGGAAAAAGTACTATGTAGATGTTAACCCTTTAATGCGCAGTGATCCCGCACTGGGAACACCAAACTCTGACGTTTTGACTACCACGCCAGTCGCGAAGGATAGATTGGATTTCTATAAAAATAGTGGCGGGTGACGTAGTTCCACGAATCCTGTACTTTTCAGCGCGCCATTTCCTGTACAAAAATGGTCACGGTTATTTTTTAACAGCACTGATATTTGCTGAAAAATGGAAGAATGCGAGAACAGCTGAGGGATTGCCACAGCCAGCTGCGTCAAAAGAAAAGGGTCTCTAGATCTGTGGCACGCGAAGAACGTTTGGATCGTCCACCATCTTGCTGGTAGTTAAGTCGAGCAATGGCAACGCCTGCCCTTTTTTCAGCATTGGGAAAGGGTTGCGCCTCAAAGGGTTAACAAATAAGTTGATAGCGCGCTGTAATTCTGTATCCATTAGAGATAAGTGGACAGCGAAAATCGAATAAATAAAATAAAGTAGTAGAAGAAGAGCACGTTAAGAAAATTTCCTCTAAGAAGGAAGTAGGGATGGACGCGAGACGAAAAATAAGCGTCTCGCGTCTCGCAAAATAGCCTAAAAGCTTGTCTCGTCTCGCAAAAATCCCTATATCGTAATGTTAAAAATGTGTGTCTCGTCTCGCAAAAAAGCTGTAAATCTCTGTCTCGTCTCGCAAAAAAGTCGTCTCGCGTCCATCCCTAGAAGAAAGGAAGAAAAAATTTATGTTTCTGAGTTCAATACTTTACCGAGATATCACCAGTTGAAAATTTTAGCATTTGTCACCCAATACTAAGGGATGTCTCAAAAGTGAGAAAAATAAAATTCATTTCATCGGACATTAGTTTAGGTCAGTAGTCTTTTGACTCCTGGAAATTCTAAATTTTCCTATAATGCATGTTTGGCAGTTCTTAGTCAAAGTCAAGCCACACTTTGTCATTCTCTATTACACGTTGAAATTTCTTCTCTGGGTGCGTGATGTAATCAGTGGATGACCCCTTTAAAGATTCAACTATCCATAATTTCATAACGCAGTACCTATCAGTTCAGGCAAAATTGTAACTGTTAATTTCAGGCGTTCGAATGCGTTTAACTGCCGTTTTCCAAAATAGGGATCATCGTTCAGTGTCTTTAATACTAAAGTCTATCTAGTGCGCAAGGGGTTAGAGATAGCTATCGTCTTCGGGGCTAAAGCTCTCAAAACTGTACAGTTTTTTTCAAAGCCAGAGGACTTTCTCGGCTAGGGGGCTAACGTATATCCAGGAGATCTGACAGCGAACTGCAAGTAATGGGCTTCGTGGAAATGTTACTCATACGAAGAAAATAAAATGCAAAACAGTTAGAATACCTATAAAAGTTCGAGTATTTTTAAAGCTCCTATAAGTTAATATTCTATTTGTTTCGGACCTTTATGTATTTTTTCCTTTCCGAGTTCAGAACTCTAAAAACGACTTCAGTTTCATTGGACTATGGAATTTAACAACTTAGGCGACAACAACGTATTCTGTTACGTTGCTACGGAAACTGACGTATTAAAAATAATAATGTGAAATTATTTATTTTAAGTGGATTAAATATCTAGGAGCGTGATGTAATAATTAGTGGATCACCCCCTAAAAAGCGAAATTATTGATAATTTCATAACGCAGTACCAATGAGTTCAAGTAAAATTGTGCCTGTTATTTTCACGCGTTTGACTGCATTTAAATGCTATTTTCCAACAAAGAGATCATCATTTAACTTTAATCAACTGATAGTTGGTTCCCTAAAGTAAAGGTTTTTTTTCCCTTGAAAAGAGACGCCAATAAGGGAGGTAAAGTGGTTTAAATGGTCATTTTTGACATTAAATATCTCGCAAACTATTTCACATACAGACATGAGATTTTTTAAAATTTATTTTCTTAGACACAGAGTAACATTTTTCTAAACATAAGTAATAGAAAAGCACACATGTTGGCAGTAACATCGCTACAACTTTACTGCCAGTAGGATGGACGCGAGACTATGCGAGACGAGAAATAGTCCAGGTCTCGTATCGTCTCGCATTTTCACATCATTTACATACCACGCGTACCCAACTGGGCCGCTACAAAATCCAGTAACTAATATCAATCTGATCAGAACACAAATTGCAATCATATATACATGCGCGGTGGCAGAATATTTCCCAGTGGGGGGGGGCAAAGACTACTCCAGGGGGGGGGAGCAAAGACTACTTCAACGTATGGTTACCATGTCGGAAAAAGCAAAAAAGAAAGAAAAAACACTGCATACAAAAATCCAATTCCCCCTTGCCCTATGCTGCCGGCGCCCATGCATATATACAAAGAGTAATACAACAAAATATCAGGCATGTGTGCTACGAGAAGTGGAACTTCTTCACTAAAATTTTCTCTTGTGCTCCTTCTTGCTGGGTGCACACGCACAAAACAGTCGATGCTAAACCAACATCGGAAAGAAAAATTCACAAGGTAGAGAAAATTAGCAACAAATGCCGCCCCTTTTCTCTGCCTTAAAAAAATATACATTTATGACACTGTAAACTATCAAAATAAATGGTAGGATGGTATTATGATTGAAATGCGTGAATGTCCCTAGAATTGCCATTGACCGTTAATGTATTGGAAATCTTTTGAGTGTTCCTGTATCTTGTAGCAGAACTATACATGATAAAGACACTTTTTTTAATGGAGTAATTCATTTTGTAACTCTTAACAGCATATATCACATCTGAGTCGTTTGAAATAGCCCAATACCCCGAAAATACAATTAAATAAATTTCAGCCCATAGAGCGTAATGTATTTAGAATCTTTTGGGCGGCCCTTTAGTTAAACGATCTAGTCTAATGGAACCAAATGGGAAGGTGCACAAGTAGATATTACAAGAATCCTAAATATAAAGTTTCAACATTCTACGTCTAATAGTTTTTCAGATATGCGATTTTAATGAATTTTGGCCCATTGAGAGGTGTATTTATAATCTTTTGGGCGGCCCTGTAGATAAACTATCCTGTCGAATAGGACCGAAAGAGGAGGTGCACAACTAGATGTTACAACAATCCTAAATATAAAGTTTCAATATTCTACATCTAATAGCTTTTGAGATATACGAGTTGAAAGAATTTCGCCCATAGAGCGTAATGTATTTCGAATTTTTTGGACGGTCCTGTAGATAAACTATCCAGTCGATTGGCACCAAAAAGGGAGGTGCACAAATACATGTTATAACAATCCTAAATATAAGGTTTCAACATTCTACGACCAATAGTTTTTGAGATATGCGAGCTACATACGTACGTACGTACAGAACGGCATGGAAAAACTGGGCTCAAATAGACTCGCCCATTGGTCAAAAAGGAGTGGCAGTCGCGATTATATATGATGGTGTCATGCTATCGTACGCTCGAGATTGTAATCGATAAAAAACTTCTTAAAACTAAGTTTTTAGAGGTAGT
>JAWZYV010007322.1:0-264639 GCA_038373885.1 Cheiracanthium punctorium | reverse complement strand
TGCAATGCGCCTAAATTTCAAAACAGTCTCATTCTCTAAAGGATGTGTATTATTAGAAGGTGTCATCTTGATTAGACCATTTCCGATATATACTAATGAACAATTGACCTGTATACTAATGAGCAATTATGATATGCTTTTAATATATAGCACTTTAGTGCGTATTTAAAATCTGAAAGTGTTTCAGATTTTCTTAAATATTTTTTAATTTTCCGATGTCTATAGGATGTTAACTTGCCGTAATTTTATACGACATAAGTACATTGGATCGAAAAGTGTCTTCAAATAGTCTATTAAAACACAAAAATCATAAATCGTACGATAGCCTGTTGCTTCCAATTTCAATACGGTGACTAAGCATTATGTCAACTAATGTTACGAACAATTGATCATAATTCTGATCATCATTTTCAGAAAGTGACTCGATGGATATAATTTACACATCCGTAAAATTACTGATGAAAGCCCATTTCAAGGTAACTAAGTGTTGCAACTATTTTATTGGATTATTAATGAGTAAAATTTATTAGAGGTGACCCGTGATTTTAAAGGTGCACGTTTGAAGCAACGTGTTATTTTATTCAGGAATGTCAGAATTTTCTAGGTTGTTATGATTTTCAGAGTTTCTTATCCCCATAAATTGTAATCCAGTAGAAATAGAATTTCAGAATGAAAGCCTTTTTAAAAAATATTTTTGGTTATTAATAATTAATCTCTTTTTCATTTTAAAATATGAAACAATGAGAATAAAATCTTCAAAAGTATGTGCTTCGAAAGAAATAAATAGAAAATCTGTTTCTACAATGCCTTTATTTTGATAGGTAGTGCGATTTAAACTGCTTTTATGCTTATAAAAAGAGGATTTTATCAGTAAACGAATAGAAAATATTTACAAATGTTTGCATTCTTTTATAAATCGAAAATATGAAAGTGACTACGCACTCTATAATAAAATTATAATAACCTATGACGGATACATTAAACCGTGTAAATAATGATTTATAAATCCATTTAATAGAAAAGATCTTTTATTGTCTTATGCTAGGAGAGAAGAAACTTGTTAACGAATCACCTGCATAATAATACCGCTTCTCATTTTTCAAGTGTTTTTCAGTTAAACAATTTTAACCAGTCTTTTTCATGAATCTTCTAAATAATTGCTAAGGAACGGCATCCATTTGATTTCCTGTTAAATGTTGTTTTTGTCGACATATATGTGTAGAGATGCACAAAATAAAAATGTTGGTATTTTAATAAAGCTGCGTAAATTTTTACTTTTATTTCAAGGTAATGTTAGGTATTTTTTAAGAAGTTACAGTATGTATTTCAACTTTTACATATTAAGTGCACGAAAGTTTTATTATAATACATCTAAAATTCGAGTATGTCACAACTCTACAAAAATTTTATCAGATGGCGTATAAGGCTTTATTCAAATTTATGGCAGTATATAAAAAACACAGTATAATGAATAATTATTGCATGGAACTGTTGTATAATAGTTATGAGACCCGGAAGAAAGTTCTAATAAAAATCAATAAATTACTTGAATGTTTCAAAAGACACAAATTTTAATTTTGTAATTGTAGTGCTTTGATGGAAAATCAATAATGCAATACTTATAGAAAATATGTCACGTGAAACTTTAGAAGTTCCAAACAAACGTTAAAATTGTTAATTAAAGTTTTCAAAATTTAATATTAAAATCTAGTGAAAAACTGTCAAACACGGTGTTTCATTTATTTTTATTTCACGCATATTTTTTAAAACAATTAGGGGTGATAATTGCTTTAAATCAGCTATAAAAGTATTTATTAGTCAATTTTTTTTCGAAATCTCCTTTTATATTTTAATAATTCATAAAACTTTTAAATGCACACAATAACGTACGAATAACTTTTTTTTTTTTTCATTTTTGATAACATTCCTTGTTTTCAATACATTTTAAAACTATACATGAATGCAAGTTATTCATGTTAGAAGTAATTTTTATTGAATTCCATTACAAACTTTCATTCCCTTCCTTTAAAATAATAATAACCTACTGTTTAGTCTCTAGAAATGAACTGACCTATTTACATATATTATTTAAAAACACCTACGCAAGCCTTAGATTATAACTTATTCGAACATTACTAAGTAAATGAAGTCAATCCAGTTGAAGACATTTTTAATTCCATTCTACTCCGATTTATGTCTTGCTGCTTTGCTTTAATGCAACAAAACGTTTCTTGCCGTATTATTCCATTGATTTTTTCTGAACTGAATTCGGGTCTGCGGGTGTTTCCAAAAATACTGGCCGAGGTTTTTATTCCTTAAATATTGGTTTTTAAACGCATACAATAAATTACAAAGTAAAAAAGATGCAAAATTTTATGGGATCGATTAAATTTTTCAGGAGATTAAAAATAAATAAATACCAAATTTTAATTTTAAAACGGCCCCCGTACAAAAAAATTTCCAGTTATAAAACGGTGCCTCAAACATTAATGAGGTGATGTACAAAGTTATAAAGGTTCAGAGATATGTTTAAACAAAGTAAGTATATATATATATATATATATATATATATATATATATATATATATATATATATATATATATATATATATATATATATATATATATATATATATGGGCTGTAAAATATCAATAAAAGCAAGAGTAGTACATATTTATGGAATTATTGTTTTCTTTATTAATTTGTGTACGATCCCTGAAATGCGATCACTCAAAAAGATTCTTTTTTCCTTTGGAGAGCCGTTGTAAAGTGGTTTAATTCAACATACATTTATTTTCCTGTCTCTGAGCCTTTTTATGTTGTAAGGCTGAAATTCTGTACACTACCTAATTGATGTATGAGGCACATTTTACTAACTGGACATTTTTTTGGTCTGGGAAAATGTGCATTTATTTGGAGTTATTCTCCGGAAATTTGCAATCGACATCATAAAATTCTGTACATTTTTTTATGTAAAATTTTGTAAATTTTTATGAGGAATATTTTAGAAATAACAGCCTAGTGTCAGTATTTTTAAGACACCCAGTATATATACATGTAATTTTCACCTGTAACATGTAATTTTGCATGTAATGACACATGTTCTTCACCAGTGGCCCAGCGCATAGCTCTGAGAACTGGGAGGCGGAAGGTGCCTGGTTCAAACTCAGTTCAGATCCGCCGACCTAGCCGTTTGGAGTTTTCGGTCGTTTCCTCCGAAACTTAGCGTAAATATGGGTTAGGATACCTTAGAAGGACCCACATGGATGGCACCCCACCCTGGAACTAGATCCATAGAGTAGATAATCGGCCCTAATCCCACTAACAAACAAACATATAACACATGTAGCATGTGTGTGTGTGTGTGTACATGCAATTTAAACTACTATAATCTTTTCGACAGTTTTTCTAAAATTTCGATTTGGTTGGCCGGTGTTAGAGATATCTCTCAAAATTAAAAATCATAATTGTAAAAACAGGAACATAGGTACAGATTTGAAATTTCAAAACCGCTAAGATTATTTTCTCTATTTTTCTGAAAATGCGTAGAATTTCAGGTCGTTTGATAAAACTTATGGGGTATTATTTCTTTCAATGGGAAAAGAAAATCGCAAAAAAACCCCGTAAATAATCGTATGTACCAGCATTTCGACTTTCTAAAATGATTTACTCCTCGTAATCCCCAGTCAAACATTATACGTCACGTTTCAAGCTACTGTCGGTCCATAGGGGTATTTCCGTAATTGAATGTCGATCGAACATTTATCTAAATGCCGTGCTTCATTAATTAATTGCAATGGTTAGTTACATGAACAACTACCGAATCAAACGGTAATATGAGAGCGTGTAAGTTCTGAGAATAAAGAGTGCTTTAAATCAAGAATAATGCATATTTTTTTATATTAAATATTTTTATTTCCTTTTAATCACGTTATATCAGTTTTCCACTCCGGCGTTTTCTTCTCTTCAAGAAAAATATACAGTTATGATAATCTCAAAACATAAATTATGTAGCCAAAAGTTATACATTGAATTTTTTCTTTCGAATTAAAAAAAATTATATGATGAATTGCATTGAAATTAAGAGGTGTAGAATGCATTTCTAAACTCAATATTTAGAATCTTTTATTTCTGTTTTTAATAATTTCACTTTTTGTTCAAAGAAACAATATATTATTCATCACACATGCGATGTACTTAAGGTCCGATGTACTTAATGTTCTTAAGGACAGAAGTTATTAAAAATTGATTATGTGAACAGTGGTGTTAATATATATGTACACACACACATATATTTTCCTATAAATGGCATTCTATTTTCAACCACTATGTACTCAATGATTTATCTCCTATTTATTGTATCTAAAGAAAATTATAAAATAACTTCTATCGTTCCATCACCTAGGATCAATTTAAATGTTTAACATCAATTAAAATTATAACAGTCTTACAATAAATAAATAAATTTTCAGACTTCGAAATATCCCATGGCAGGATAAAATGCTTCATTTAGTGAATAAATGATTTAATGCTCCAAAAATAACTTGCTTAAGTGTACTAACAGACTGCTGACCTTCAATAACAGAGGTATAAAAAATGAGGTATATTATATCATGCTTTAATTATAAATGTCAAACAGCAGTGTTAGTGTTTTTTCCCCAATTTATTTAATTACAACAGAAAAAAGGAATTAATTAAAAAATATTTTCTTAACTTTCATAATAGTTTGCTCGATTTCAATAATAATGATTCATATCAAAAAAGTTTTTCTCATTAATTAATAAAATGTTACAGAATTTAATCTAAAACATTGGTTTTTCCTAGTTATTTCGCTATCATAATGAGGTACAAGAAACTAGCATAAATGATTTTTAATAGCTTTTGTCCTTAAGCTATTAGTCTTGTTATGTGTGTAGAATAATGTATTAATTTTTTGAATATAAAAAAATAACTTTTGGAATGCTGCTGAAGAGAATAAGAAGGTTGTGTGAATAATAAAGAAGATGAGACTGTTGTCAAATAAATAAGTAATTTTATTCCATCCGCGTCAGTGTATAGATAATGTGAACAAGGTAGCAGTAATGCAAAGATTAAAATATTCCAGGAACTGGGGGAGAGTCCAAGAATTGCAAGTTTTTAGACAGTTAGAATAGTGCATTAAAAAGTGTCTCTCCCAGCTCTTTCACTTGCTTTTTTGTTTAGACATTATAATTACGAAAGAAGCCTTCTGGATCTTCGCTATTAGTTTGACTCTAAATGCTCAATAAAGCTGCTTCAGCAAAGTTTGGAAAAAGGCATTTACTCCTATTAGCTCGCAATACAGTGGCGGCTCGTACGTTATTTAAATGGAGGTCACAAAATAAATTTCGAAAATTTAATACGCAGATACGACGTACCTTACAAGTTAAAATATATTTGCATTTCCAGCAGTTACAAGAAAACAAATAATCTTTGGTCTTATATTTCATCACCACGATAAGTTTTAGCAAAAGTGCTGTCTTGATTTTTTATTTCTATTTTTTTTCTAAGGATAATATTGAAAAATGTAATTTCTTTAGCTCCAAAACACTTATTTTACTCCTATCTAAATTATTTACACTAGTTCATGAAAAATTCTGTAGAGAAAAATGATAAAAATAAAGAAAATAATAAGAATTAACCAATTGAACATAACAAACCATGGGAGAATCCGGAAGTGAATATGGCAAACAAATCATCGGTGGGCACACTAAAAATGTGCGAACGGAGTGATATCAGCAGCGCCGTACTTCTCCCGCAACTCTCCCCGCGTCTTTTCTCAGAGAGCGGTTCAGAAGGCCATTTGGCCGATCGCACGTGAGCGCAACGAAATACCATACTATGCTGTAATAACCTACGGTGCAGTGAGCTAGCTTTAATAGACATATTTAATAATAGTGGGGGTGATGAGGGAGAGTAAAATTCACGTTTTAAATTCACAAAAGTCTAGAGGTGCACTTAATATATTTTTTAAATTTAATTTGTTAATGTGTTTATTTTTTATTTTTTTCTCTGGGGGTTCACATGCTCATGTGCTCAAATGGAGGAGCCACCACTGTCGCAGTATACCCTGAACATTGGGATCTTCAAACCTGCTTACTGATTATAACATTAGGCAATGAAAGTGGGTATACCCATCAATAAGCTCATTTTCAGGAAGTGCTCTGAAGAAAGGAATTTCCGAAAAGCTTTCGCGCCATATAGTTTTATTTAATGTCGTCACACTTGCACCCACAGATGGGTGAAATAATTGACCAGTGTAAAAATAGGCTTCATGTGTTGTATTCAATTTCATGTGCAAAGAAAGTTCTTTGAACGTTTTGTCATATGCGGCTTTAGCATTCATATTCAAATCCCCTGATTTTGTTGTTCAAGAATTGCTTTGGAGTCTTCTAATTTATTCCACAAACGGTGCGCAACTGGGTAACTGGAATCTTCTATTTCGTTCATTAATTTAATTTATATCGGGCAAAGATCAGATATGAAACTTTTATTTGATTCTTGAATGTACTTTAGAAAAATTATTTAACTTAATTTTCTTTCTTAAAATAAAGCTCTATTTTACATCTATTCACAAAAATAAAAAACTTCCGCCTAAATTCGTGTCTATTCGCACATTGCTTATATTTCGCATCTATTCGCAACTATAAGAAAATTTAGCATAAATTCACATCTATTTCGTAAAAACAAAAATTCCTTACCTCTGGTTATAAACAAATATGTTTTTCTTCTCAAACGAAACAGTAATTTTCACGCAATCAAGATACTTACATTATTTTTTTTCAATCATTATTTAAGATTGCTGCTATGTTTTACTGAGGCGGGTAAATATTATTTTTCATTTGCTACCTAAAAATGTCAAGTTTAGCAATTTTGACAAATGGATTGCAGAAGTTAGGGGAAAAAAATGAGGTAAGCAACCATAATCCTGTGCAAATAAATCGCGCCGTATAGTTTCAACGAAAAAGAGTACCCGAACTTTTTTTTTCCATTAAAAATATAAATAACAAGGAAAAAAGATCCCCAAATCGCTAACTGGGAGAGTTTTCTTCTGCAGATTATTAAAACAGTACATATTTCCTAACTTTTGTATTTCATCAGAAAATTTAAAAAAAGGGGGGGGGGATTTTGGAGGAACTGAGAAAGATTACTAGGGAAGGCTCAGCTCGCCCACACCCCTCCCTCTGGTTGCGTGTCTGCTTTGTCGGAAAGTTTATATTTCTAACAAAGTTAAAGAATGTTTTAAAAAATTGCCAAGCAAAAAATTAATAAAATTTATAATTTTGGGTATTTTATGCTACATAAAATGAATCTTGCAACTCAAGCATTAACAATTTCTTTCTTATTTGTTTGTTAATACAAAAATGGAAAGGCTAACTTTTTTATTAATAAAAAACTGCCACTTTTTTAACCATAAAGCATTTCTATGCCAAGCAATATATTTTTTAGACGTAAGTTTTTTTGGGATATGAAATATGTACACTCTATAACAAATAAATCGACGCACCAAGAAGGAGGTGTCCGATTGAGACGAAAATTGGTGGATAGGAACAGGCGCGTAGCCAGGAAAATTTTTCGGGGGGGGATATGCGCCTGGAAAATATTTCGGGGGGGGGGATATGATCTTAAATGTGCATAAATAGACGGAATTTCATCACTAATCCAAAAATTTCGGGGGGGATATATCCCGATATCCCCCCCCCTGGCTACGCCCCTGGATAGGAAGACAATCTACAGAATAGTAAATGACCAAAATTTCAGAACAATTGAATAATTTATTTCAGAGTTACAGTAACAAGTTCAATAAGGTGTTGACCCGCCGCTAGCCTGGATACAAGCTTCCACACGGTGTGGCATAGACCGATAAAGCTCCCGGATGGTCTCCTGCGGTATTTCCTGCCAAATTCGCTCCAACTGTCGAACGAAGTCATCAACAGTCCGTGCCAGATGCAATCGCCTTCCCATCATATCTCAGACATGCACGATGGGAGGGAGATCTGGCGATCTGGCAGGCCAAGGAAGAGTTTGACAAGCTTGCAGACAGTTTAGAGCAACACGAGCCGTATGTGGTCTGGCATTGTCCTGCTGAAAAACCAGCCAAGGGCACTGCAAAAGGAACGGTAGCAAAACAGGTCTTAGGATGTCGTTCACGTACCGCTGTGCACTAAGTGTACCTCTAATGACGACCAAAGGGGTCCGGCTGTCAAAGGAAATGGCACCCCAGACCATAATGCCTTGCTGAGGGCCGGTGTGGCGTGCAATAGTGAAAGCAGGATCCCCCCTCTGCCCTGTGCGTCTCCAAACACGTCTTCGATGATCATCAGGACACAGTTGGAAGCGGGATTCGTCGCTAAAGACTATACGTCCCCAGTCCGCATCATTCCAACCTGATCGAGCCCTGCACCACTGTAATCTGGCTCGTCAGTGTGCAGGCGTGAGTGGCAGGTGGCGTAACGGTCGGCGCGAGCGTAGATTTCGCTCTCTCAACCGTCTGCGAATGGTCATGATGGACACTGGTGTTTGGGTTGAACGTCTGATGATTAATAGAGATGAAAAGGGCGCTGTGACAGCTGATCGGACCATCACTCTGTCCTCACGATCTGTTGTAGCCCTAGGTCGACCGCTACCCATCCTGACGCTGCACTCTGCCATTTTCCACCCATCCTTGCCAGCATCTTTGAATCGTCGCATCGCTTCGACTCAAATGACGAGAGATTCTACGATTAGTCCAACCGGCCTCTTTCAATCCAATGATACGACCTCTGTCAAACTCTGACAGTTGCTCGTAATGAGCACGAATCCTGCAGCGAGGCATTTTTTAAGTTGTTGAAAGATCATCTGAATCGCAATCAAACCGAAAGTTTTAACAACCGTTGAAGAACTGCTCCTTATATACGTCTGCTGGATGCGCAGTTCCGATGCGCTAGAGATCAAACTATTGATCCATTGGACACCAAATTTGAATCATTTGCATATCTGTTCAAAACATTCATGCATACGACATTTCAAAGCAATCGGATGATTGTTTCTTGGTGCTTCGATTTTTTTATTATAGAGTGTATTTTTAAAAACACCCTCCAGGTACTCCCGTTTTCTTTACTGTGACATGGAAAACATATTACACATGAAAAATAAGAAACATATGATTGTGTTAAAAAGTTTAAAAAATCAAAGTTTGTCTGTACAAAGTAGCCATATTTCAAAAATATTTTTAAATAAAACTCTGCCTGACAATACCTATTCCTTTGAAATAACTTTTTTGAATGCCTTAGTGTTATGTAATATTTGCTTTTAAACACTAGTATAGCAAACTTTCTCCTAGCGTGGGTCTTCTAGCGTAAGTATAATCATGTGTAAAACTACAGAATACGAATTAAACTGCATAACATACGAATTATTAATACTTTCACTATTCAAGAGTCTTAACTCGTTAAAATGTGTTAAGGACCTCTATTTTACTGCTTCCAGAAATATCGGAAAGTATGCATACTGTTCATTCTTGTGTTACAGGAGGTTTTTTGTAGAAAATAGTGTGTGTTGCGTTAATACGTACACAATGCAATTACTGCTCATTACTGTTATGGTTAGTATTTTTTAAAGTGTGTTTTAGAAGTGTTAAAAGGTTGAGTGGTATTTAGAAAGTAGAACTATACTGGAGAGCGCATCATCATTCAAAAACCGGTAGAAATAGGAAGCAAGGATAAACCATGTGAACTGTGCACGGAAATGCGCAAAGAGTCTAGACTTAGCTTTATCGCCACATCTGGCAAGTCGTAAGTGTAAACTACAAGCGAAATTTTCTGTCAACACACGCATTACAAACCGTCTTGGCGTAAAAATATATCGCCAAGGCTCAGTGAATGTAGATACAGTGAAATATATTCTTCATTTATAAAGAGTATGTTTAAAAAATATGGAAGAAAACACTCTCCTATGAAAGGTTTTTCAAGAACCTTTCACAAGTCATGAATTGCATCCATATGCTGAGCAGCTATGTACCATTTTTTCTTAAAAATAGAACGATGAAAACGCAAATTAGTGCGCTATCCACAAATTCTCTTTCAGAAAACTAAGATTTAGATGCTCAAGAATGATGCCCCTGAGCCCTTGCCTCAAGTCATCTGATAGGGCAAATGCCACAAGTTTGGGTTACCAAAGCGCTCTCTATCCCTTATATCTGCTCTATGGTGGTGAACATAATCAGGGAACGATCTTCAGGTTGCCTACATTTTAGTTAGTTTTAAAGGACATTTTAACTCCAGTAAAAACATAAGTTAGCGTAAAGGATAATTCGGTCTGATTGGACACGCCTTTGGAAAGGTTTTGTGGAAAGGAACACTTTGTAGGCGATTAAAAATTGATAGAGTGAAAAATTATAAGTGGGGGAGAGGGGAGGAACGAAATAAAGAAAGAGAGAAAGCTGTAAAAGTTGCTCCTTGTTGTTTAGATTGGCCCGTCGTTTAAAATTATACGAAATGTGTGCTGAATATTTGAAAATAAGCCAATTTGGTTGCATTGTTTTTCTTTTCGATTTAGAAAAAATTATAACAACCGTATTAAATGCGCTTATTTTTCTGAAACGCCATTCTGATCACAAAGCAGCTCTAATGCTTTTCAATACATTTTACTGACAGATACAAAAAATTCACGATTCTGGTATATATTTTAGGAGTATACAGAAATATTTTCAGGCATGATAAGTAAAACTACACATATTTCATTTCCATCCATTAATCCTTTCACCTTATAAAAAACGTTTTGCGAAAAGCTCCGTTATTCACTGTCACATAAAGCACATTTCTAGAAAAGGAAATAAAACTTGAGTAGATAAGTAATGAAGTAGGTAAAAGCATATGACGAGAGAGAAAGGAGAGAATATTGTGGGAATGAAAAAAGTACGAGGCTTTGTTCGTATGATCAGTGTTAATGTTATTAAATAAAAGTTCTTTTGTCATTTAGAAATACTGGCGTAACAGTATACTCAGTACTCTACACAGACGTTTCACTTGATTTATTGACTTAGAAATCATGCATGGATTTAGTAATTAGCATATAATAAGTATTTAAGCGTAATATGTTTAAAAGTTTGGGTAGTGAAATCATGCGTTTACCTCAAAACAAGGATTTTACAGCTAGAAATAAACATCGGAGTAGAATTCACGCTACGCATTATTTATCAAAATTGCATTGCCCACCTAAACTGCGCGTCTAAGTGCTGTCTGTAGATAATTAGCTCTCCCTGATTTACCATAACTTCTTTAAATGAGTGTAGTTCATTTAAACGATAGATCTACTTTATAAATTTGAAAGGATAAGAGACCTAAACAATTTGCCAACACACTAAACTATTTAAATGTGTTTTAAAAAAAGCCTTTTGTTTGTTTTGTTTTGTACGTAAGTAAATTCAATTGAATTTGTCATGATTTGATTTAATGCCAAAAATTTAGTCGCACAACACAAAATGTAAAAAAATTATTAAAGGGATCGGGTAAGCCCCATTTCTGTCATGTTAAAATCATCCAGTTCAAGTGCCTTTTTCTCAGAAATGGCAAACGATAATGTTATAAAATTTTTACTGCAGTTAGAACATGTTTTACTTACTTTAACACGCGAATTTGTGGTTAAAATTTTTTTTTAATGTTATCCATTTTTTAATAAAAATCACTTTTAAATTTTTATTTCTGATAGATTTTTGACTTCTAAAATAAAGAATTTTCGTCACATCCTCAAACTACCGTGCTAAAGGATACATTTTTTCTTCAAATTGCAATCATTTGCCATTTATAGGCGTTCGCCATACAAGGACTATACACTTACTTGCACATTAAAGTGACAATTTACTTGTCACTTTAATAAAAAGACAGCTACTAGGTGGACCAGCGTTGTCTCCCATGAAGGGAAGGACATAACCCCTGCCGGGAATCGAACTCAGACCTGTAATGCGGTAGAATAGTTCTTTAGCTTCTACACAACTTGGTCGGCGTATTAAAGTATCTAAAACGTGTTATTGCAACTGCTGTAAAAATGTTAAAACAATCTTTTTCCCTATCTGAGAAAATTTTACATACAGTTGATGAATTTAACATGACGGAGATAGGGCATACCCGGTTCCCGGTTAAATTTCCAAAGATTTAAATTAAAAATTGACTTTGGAGTATGGGGGGAAAAGGAAATTCTTTTTGATACTGATTTTGTAAAGCTTACTTCTAGAATTTTGCAGAAAACAGAGCTCTCGGTAAAATAACTCACCGAAAAGATAACTGTCTTTTTGTTCGATTTTATTCAACAAATAACAAGGCTTCTTTCAGAACATACCTTCTACGCAAACATTGATCTGATAAACAAAAAAAAAAAGATCCTAGCACAGTAAAACCAGTTTATCGAAGCCATTAAGATCAGCGGTCGAAATTGGATTGATTTCTATTCCTTTGTCAGAAAAATAATTTTCGATTTCCTTGTTTTTACATAGGTATTTCATGTGTTAGAGGTTTGTTTTCCTGGCGGGTGTTTCACTTCCTCGCTTTGAGCTTATTATTGTTTCATAGAAATTCCCTAACATAGTTTCAAACTTAATTGATTGAAGTAACGTTATTACTACATCGTCTTAATTTGAGACCCAAAAGTTATAAATGTTCTAGTGAAATAGGTCTAATACAGGTCTGAAATTTCGCATTTCTGACACTAGCCAGGAGAAAAAACATTTCCTTATTTAACTATTTTCTTGGCCAGTGCTTGGGAGGGTGGAAACCTTTCTGTTCTTGGCTTCTGTGGAACTGTGTATGCTAATGGGTGCTGGAGCACGTAAAATCTGTTCGTGGTTCCAGTGTCCTCCATGTTCAAATGATACCTCTCGGGGTGCTGATTTCAGGTGCTCGGTTTCTCATCTGGGGCCCTACTACGATGGTATTAGTGATGGATAGTTCTCACTCACGGATAGTCAAGTTCTTAGATCGACAAATGGCCGCGACTCTCCATTTGGTGCTAGCACGATGCGCATCGAATATGAGAATTTTTATACCTCTTACGTCAGTGTTGGAACTGGGACCGATCAACCAATCAAAACACACTGCTCTCACCCCTTTTTCTTAAACGAAGACATTGTCTTCCGAGGGGTTGGGGAACATCGATCAAAGAAAGGGTACGTTTTTGACAGGGAGCAAAACTCAAGCTTGCCACGGAAAGAGGGACTTTTGTAAAAGTGCTCAGCACCCCATGATACGCAGGATAAAAACTGATCCATCTTCTAGCATCTGATACCGATAAGCAGTTTTCACTTGCAACTAACATGTCGTAAATGAACACTGATATTTCCGATAGGAATTCCGACATCGGAACGATTTCGACAGCTTCATAGTAGCACACAGAGATGGTTTCTCGTACTGTGACGTCATGAGTGGAGAAGGCTTGATTTATCCGCTACGAAAAGTTTTCCAGTAACAAGTGGTTAGGACCCCAGGAATGGGTACAAAATTAGGAGACGACGAGGAAAGTCCGACTTCCTCCCACTAGGTCTCAATAAAAATGGAAGCCGGTCCTATGCGTTGATTGCCATCTTACATGGAGGATCTGGCATCGCTTTGCGGTTGCCACAAGGCATAAGAAACCACAATGCAGAGTGTAGTAAATTTCGCTCTATGAATTCACTACATGTCATGTGAGAACACTTAGATTTTCTGATTAAAATCCTTTGTGACATTCGCAAAGCAACATTTTTACATCTGTGCCTGATTATCTTGTATTATCTAATATATTTTCAGATGTACATTAGACATTTATTCTAAAAACAATTAGGAAAACAAACTACACTCATGTCCATAAATTAAGGATAATTCAGAATCATACAGAAATTGATCTCTAAAATAAAAATTTCACCTGTGGAATGATCACACACATCTTGAAGAAGAATATGCAAATTACAGGAAACCACCAGATGGCGTGGATGGTACGTCACAATGACGAGAGTGTAAGAGAGGGGTATATAAGGAATGGTGGCAAAGAAGTAAAATTGTTCACAAGCGCTGTGAAAGCCTTTCAGTGCAAAAACCGCATAGTTATGGCACAAAGGAGGCATTTGGATGATGTTTTACGTGGCAGAATTATCGGACGACTGGAATGTGGACGTACCCAGCTGGAAGTATCCGAGGAACTTGGAATCGCCCAGAGTGTCATCTCCAGGCTTTGGCAACGATTCCAAGATGATGGTAATGTGAGTAGACGTTACAGCACAGGTCGCCCCCGAGTTACAACGCCGAATGAGGACCGCTATTTGGCAGTTACTGCCAAAAGAAACAGACGGAGTACAGCATCAGACCTGTCTCGTCATCTCTCTTCAGCTACCGGTACGACAGTTTCAAGGCAGACCGTGTACAGACGCTTAGGGCACATTGGTCTATATGCTCGTAGGCCTGTCAGATGTGTTCCACTTACCGCAACTCACTGTCGCCTGCGATTAACCTGTAGTAGAGAGCATGCATTGTGGACACCGCAACAGTGGTCTTGTGTGATGTTTTCCGACGAGTCCAGGTTTAGTTTGGAGTCTGATTCTCGCCGGACATTCATCTGGAGAGCGCCAGGTACCCGTTACCACCAAGAGAACACCATTGAAAGACACCGTTACGGTGGTGCAGGATAGCTCGTTTGGGGAGGAATTATTCTTGGTTCCAGAACTGACCTGCATGTTCAGAGTGTAACGATGACAGGCCACATCTATCGGGATGTCATTCTGGAACAACATGTACGTTTGTTTCGGGGCGCCATGGGTGCTGAATTTGTGTTTATGGATGACAACGCCTGTCCTCACCGTGCAAACATTGTAGACGAATGCCTTCAATCGGAGGATATCACCCGTATGCATTGGCCAGCATACTCACCGGACTTGAATCCAATAGAGCATGTGTGGGATATGCTTTGCCGACGAATTGCAGCCCGTCAACCCCCTCCCACCTGTCTACCGGAACTTCGGAGTGCATTGCTTGATGAGTGGTGTAATATTCCCCAAGATCAGATTGATCATTTGATACTCAGCATGCCTAGGCGTTGTCAAGCCTGTATTGCATCGTCCGGGAGACATACTCCGTATTAACCATCCTACTAACCATGTTATACTGTTTTTTGTAAATAGGTTCTTTTTTTAAATTTGGTCAAGGGAGTAAAACTTGCAATTTTTATTAATTATGTCAAACATATAACATCTTTTTTGCTCTTTACTTTTTGTTTAATAAATAGACTTTACAAATAAGTCAAATTTGTTTTGCTCCTTTCTCTTTCTTTGCCTGAACTTCATTATCCTTAATTTATGGACATGAGTGTATAATTGCTTATTCAGTCTTAATATAGTAGTCATTATTTTCATGAAGCTGTTGAATTCAGTGTCAAATTATTACCATAGTGTATTTATTGAATAACCATTTAAAATATTTTCTTAAAGAATATTCCGGTATTTTTAATAAGTCTAAGCTCTTAATTTCTTCGGCGCTTGTCATCGATGTAAAACTTCAATTAAGCCTATTTTTTAACACACTCTTTAAAACACAAACACGCATTAAATTGACCATTAGGGACTAAAATGTGAGTCTTTAAATCCCATGACAAGGAAAAATATGTTTAAAAATAAAAATATAGAAATCTAAACAGCTCTTTTAACAATTTGTGTTCTTGAAAAATAAATTTCGAACCAAGTTGCCTTATCTCTTTTCCTGAATCGTTTTACTCAGTGCCTGCTTGATTCATTTTCTTTTAAATACATTGGGACTTCTAAATTTGAAATAAAGCCCTGTTAATGGAATATTCACTTTATCTAGATTCGTCTAAAAGCTCCAAGTCAAGATGACATCGCATTTAAATGTTTCATCCGAATCCCTTTGTCACAAGAAATTGTTAAATATTTTTTTAACACAATGCATATACAATGTAATATGTTTTATGCGTAAAGAATTTAAAGTATTTTACTGCATTTTTTTTCAAATGGCGTACCGTAACAATGCCTTGGAGGCATTGGCCGTTACTAAGGAAGGAGTTGTTGGTCACTTTATTATGTAGGCACCTAGCAGGTGGACCAACGTTAGGGACGAAAGGGACGGACACAGTGACATCCACGCCCAGTCGGGGATCGAACCTCGACCGCCGGGAGTTGAACCCGAAACCGTAATACGATGCTTTACCCACCATACAATCTTATCGGCTTACTTCAAATCCTGACTAATATTATAAATGCGAAAGTGAGTTTGTTTGTTTGTTTGTTTGTTTATTTATGACGCTTTCACGCCTAAACCGCTGAATCGATTAGGATGCATTTTGGTTTAGATATAGAGGGGACCCTGGAGTTGGTTATAGGCTAATTAGAATTTTAGATTTTTAATTACTTTTTTAATTATTAATTAAAAACCGTTTTTACATTGCCATGGTTGGCGAGTTTCGCCCGTATCAAATGATTCATGTTTTGAGCTAACAGGAATGCTATTACTTCAATAAAAAAGCGCACGTGCATCTGAAAAACATTAAATACCACGGAAATTAAGCCAGTTTTATGCCAAATCTATCTATCTGTAATAATAAAAATGAATGTTCTCCAGACAAATCTACAGAAAGCAGAGCTTTGAAAATTTGAGCATGATTGAGTCCATAACTTCGGTGAAGTGCACCTGAGGCTCAAAATTTTGAAATTTTAACTACTTTTCAAACTATTAATTAAAAGCCGTTTTATCGCCCGCACAAAATAATTTATGCTTTTGAAATAAAGCAGAAATTCTATTTGCAAAATCACATGCATTTGAAAAACATGGAAATTATGTTGATTTTACGCCAAATTAAAAAGCATAAGTAAAGAAAAGGGTACTTACGTATTATCCCGGCGGTCCGCCAAGACAAGCGATTTTTTGCCGAAATAAATGCCGGGCAGATGAAATTATTAATGGTTTTGAATACGATTGGCAACAGTTTGGCAACCCATTTGACGATAAAACAGTTTGGCGGGAATGACCGCTGGGATAATACGTAAGTACCAAGAAAAATCCAGATGTGTTTATTAAAGTTCATAAATTTCCAAATCCTACCAATAATATAAATGTGTACGTTTGTGTGTTTGGATGTTTTTGACTGAATCACACAAAAATGGTTGAACGGATTTGAAAAAAATTGTAATGAAAATAGCTTATGCCCTGGATTAACATACAGGCAGCCTTTCAAGCATATAGCGTAAATAATTCTTTTACAAAGACACTCAAAATAATTCTAATGCATTGCGCTCTATGGAAATTTTGTAGCTACTAAACCGATTCTAAAACTTTTTTCACTGATTAAAAGTTACATTATTCCTGAGTATCATTGTTTGTTTTTGGATTAAGACCGATTGACTGCACTAGAGTCCTAGGCCTATACGGAAAATTCCTGTGTGGGGGATTTTCTAAGGGATCCTAGCCCGTATTTATGCGAGGTTTTATAGAAAACCACGGAAAACTGGGTGCGGCTAGGTCGACAGGCGCGACCAGGGTTTGAATCTGGCACCTCCCCCCTTGCAGTTTTGAGAGCAGAACTTCTTAGACACTGGTGGCATCCTAAGTGTTATAGGCTACCTTTAATGCATATATCACAGATAGTTCTTTTACAGGGATGCTAATAAGAATTACATTACGCTCTATGTGCATCTCTGTAAGTACTGAACCGATTCCTAAACTTTTTTTACTGATAGTAAGCTACACTATTCTTGAGTATTATAGGCTAAAACTCATGCATGTAGCATAAATAGTTCCTTTACAGGAACACTCAAAATAATTCTAATACATTACGCTCTCTGGGTATCTCTGTAACTGCAGAACCGATTTTCAAACTTTTTCACTAATAGAAAGCTGCTCTATTCCTGATTAACATAGACTAAAATTCATGCATATAGCATAAATATTTCTTTTACAAAACAGTTCGCAAATACTGTCATAACTGTCTGTATTCGCCAAATGCCTGAAAAAAATCTAAATTTTGTAACTCTGTGCATATTCTCTTATTTTAAATGAAGTATACTAACATGCATTATACTTCATTTGAAACAAGTAAAAAGCAAATAATATTTAAATGCAGTTCCTTTTGTCGCAACAATATTTGAATCGGTGAGTGCAGAAACCACCTCAGTCATATAAAGGAAATTTTTTTCAGGAGACAGAAAAAACTTCACAAAACTTCATAAATTAGGTAATATTTGCATGACGGAAACATAAATGCATGTTATGACAGAGGAAAAAAATAGGTTTAAATATTTGAAAATTTGGAGGAGTTATGAAGTTTTTTCTCTCTCCTGAAGATAATTTCCTTTTTGTGACTGAGGTGGTTTCTGCACTCACCGATTCATTTGTTATTCACACATGCTACATTTCTGTCGGGACCTGGTCTAAAGCCAACGTGGACGAAGTCGCGGGTAGCAGCTAGTATATATATATATAATGAATCTATGTAGATATGGATAGTTTATATGGATTGGAGATAGGATTAGATTTGAATGAACTCTCTTAAAATTCAGGTAGCTGATGCTGAAATTTATGTTGAATGAAATTAACCTTATTTAATAGTTAATTTAATTATTTATAAAGAGATTTTACAATTTTCGGACTGTCAAATTTTTACTAAATACAATACACAGTGCCTGGGAATCTTAATATCTATGAGTATAAATATGTATGTATGCAGATACTATCCCGAGCAATTTAACATTAACTCCTGTCCAACCCCCGCATTGTAACTCCTGTCTGCATGTTTTAATTAACATGCAGACAGGAGTAAAACACCGTTTTACTTCGATAAATCAGTACTGAAGTATTATAACGTCCTCTATTTCGCCAGTATATATACATATATTTTTTTACTCTGTGTGATTTAACGACATAAACAAAAACGAGTATGCAAGTTGTCTGTTGCCTGTGTTGCTATCTCATTATATTAGAAAGCCATTTACTTCTTTAATGCATCATCATTTTTACTCAGGCCGGTATAACAGTTTCAACCGCTAATATAATTAACCTCCATTTTGCGCGGTCGATGGTATAGTACGTTATTTATCAACATATCTTTTCTATTACTTTGTGCAGATAGTTCGTCAATTTTGTTTTAAAGGGGGGGGGCTTATGTGGCATTCAAGAAGTTACGGACCGTGATGGAAAAATGTGCTGGGGCTAAACAGTGCATAAACCACAAGTCTCTCTGGATGGAGAGCCAAACAGTCTGCAATAAACTGGGATGCACTATTCCAAGAAGATATGGTATGTTGCACCGGTCAACCATTCTGGCAAGATGTAAGGACCTACCAGGTAATCACCAAGGATACCTGTCCAGACGTTCACGGAAAATTTCTGCTGGTGTTTACGAGGGGTAGTGCAGTGGGATTGCTGTCAGACCAAACGTGTTGATTGCGCATGTTGAACATGCCTTCTCTGCTAAAGCCTCCTCACAAAATAATAGAAATGCAGGAAATCGTGAATTGTTATTCTTCATCCCCATCATCCCCTGCACAAAGTTTGCCCGGCAGGGATAATCGTCTGTGAGCAAAGATTGGGCTTTTGCGTGTATTAGGGTTGCATGCGTTCCTCGTTTAAAATGTGCCACACCACTGGCTGAGAAATTCCCATTTCGTATGCCACCGTTTGCGTGCTTGTGGAAGGAGTTACTTCAAATCTAGTCAAAACTCACTCTTCCATTTCTGGCGTTCGTGTATATCGCGAACGTCCTTTATTGCTTTTTGAGATGGCAAACGAACCGATTTCTTGCAGTCGTCGATCAACACTGGAAAAAGTATTAGGATGACACCACTGTTCGTACAATCTTCGTGTTCGCGTCTATTCCCTTTTGCTTCACCGTATGTGAGGTGCATATCTGCCAATTCCTTGTAGGTGTACTCCGTTATAGCATTCACGAAATGTTTCGGACGATCTCATCAAGATAATACTTGAAGCGATGATGTTGTGCCATTTTTAAAGGACAAAGTTTGCTCTGATTGGCTGTCTCCGATACCAACTAAGAGCAAAATGCTGTTTTTTCTCTAGAAATTTGCATAATGTAAATTCTTGATAATTTTAAGAGATACGCTACGTAGACAGGTGAAAAATGACGTCAGAGGCGATGACTTGCTTGAGCGATGATCTGTGCAAAGCTGACACTCAGTTTATGTTGTCTTGTACGTGAAGAAGCACTCTATAATTTTACAAGACGCGCCATAGTTTGATTATTTCAATTTATGGTCGAAAATCATCCTTTTGCAAGCTACAAGGTTCAGTTAAAATGCTTCTGTTATGAAGTGAAAGTAATTAGTCATTATTATGGTACAGCTTCGATATATATTCGCATTCCTCTCATCGCAATTCCATGCTCTACTAAAAATATGTGCAATCTCTTTGCAAATGTGTTTATCGAAGCTTTTCGCATTCGAAAGATTTCGTTTTGCTTGCAACAGCCCCCCCCCTACCTTATATCAATCCTCCATGAAATATTTCGTTAATGAAAAAAGTTAACCTTTGCAATCTCGAAAAACAATTTCAACGTGTCAGAAGTCTATTTTTTTTTTTTTTTTTTTTTTTGCCTGATAGCCGTGACATCAAAATGACGACTAAAATACTTACGAAACGGAATTTTGTCACCCAAATGCTTAAATTATATACTCGTGGGTTTTAAAAATGTTGAAAATAGCTGAAAATCGCTAAAAATTCGGAAACGGGTGGATTTCGGGATTTTTAAAGTAGAGAAAAGTTTTCGCTGTATTTTTTGACATATTTCTGAAAACTTTCAATTCAATCAGTCAAAAAGTGTGGATTTACATGCGACACGGGCATTTTTATTTATAAGATTGCAACTTATTGCTGAGTAACGTATGTTATACAAACTGTATCTTCTTCGAAACTGATAATTGAATGCTACCAAATTTTGGCATTTTTTGCAAATACTTGTTTTCTAAATTTTTAAACTTAAAAAAAATATTTTTGAATTTCACTGTGGAAAATAATTCAGCTGCGTAAATTCTAATCTTATTGGTTTAGTTAGAATGTTAAATGCCTAATAGTCGACATTTAAATCTTTAGCAAACTGAAAATTATCAATATACCTTGTGAAAATGAGACATAAATAAAGTAAATTAAATTAAATGAATTAATTTCCCGAATGTTGCTCGTTGCAAGGCAAATGCTTCTATTAAGCCCAGAGAATTTCTTATTCATACTTTATTATCAGTCTTTGTGAGTAAACATCCAGTGTTAGATATTTTATTTTTCCTTCAACTTTAAAAATTTATCTTGAAACTGCGAATCGAGATTTATTTTTTAAGGATTATAATATGAATACCATTTTATTTTGAGAACAAAGGAATGAGTATTTTTTTCTAAATCAATACTCTAAAGACATTTGTTTTAAAAAGTAAATATTTAAGAATGATTTCGCATAATCATTTACACTGCAATTTTCTACATTCAAGAAAACTTGATTTATTTAAGTGTATTCAGAATGTGGCAGTAAAATAAATCTTTATTAACAATTTATTTTAAGAAAGCTAATGTACTGAAATTGAAATGACATTATATTTTTATTTTCTAAAAGCCTTTGGATAACAAAATATGCATTATGTACTGCATTGAATGTTTTATAGTTATTTTTTCCTTGATGTGTTTTCTGTTATTTAATTTCTACTAAAAAAAAAATTTCACGGGCAGTATACGTTAAAGTAAATTCTATTCTACTGCCTTACTTACCCAATCTTACACTGTTTCTGAATCTAAACAGTTTTATTGGAAAACTGCTTAAAATAAATAAAGGATATTTCCTAGGATTAAGAAAAACCATCTACCTATATCTACGTACTCACCTAAAATTCTACCATTAGCCTTATGAAAAACAATGGCTGGACTTCACACCTTTAAAAGGGTGCGTAGTGAAAGACGAAAACCCTTTAAAGTACTAGAATAGAGTCAGTGTTGCTTTATCGTGAATGTTGGGCATGCCGGTAGCACAAAATGAAGACTAGTAAAAAATATCTTTTTACCTTGCTTTTATTTAGAATGGTGATCGTGATACTTATTTACAATATGATGCATGATGCAAAACATAAACTTCGGCTAGGAGCCACCGGCTCGCACTTGACAACTAGATCCTCACAGTATATATATATATATATATATAATATATATATATATAATATATAATATATATATATATATATAACATATTGAGCCAGGACTTGCGCTTGACTTGACCGGAAAAACGGCTGGGATAAGTACCGCTTCTCTCACTCATCATCACATCTATCTCCGTCTAGGCAGTAGAGGAACACCAAGTCATCTTTCGCACTAAGGCATCTGGGGAAAATTTCCAAACAGCCAACACCCCTGCTTCAGTTTCAGAGGCTACCAGCTGGAAGAGAACTAGTATTACTTATACTTGACAGCTACTTCGTAAAAGGGCACGGCAAGTACGGAGCTATTACGCGGCGTTAAAAGCAAAAATAGGCTTGCAATCGAGCTGGGACGTAGCTCCGCTAAGGGACAAAAAGTGTAACCACTGAAAGACAGCGCCGGTTAAATGAGAGCTAAAACATTTTAAGTTAGAAAATTTACATCTTTGCTTTTATAGGAAATATAAAATGGAGGTTTACAAAATTTAGACCTCCCTTTTAGATTGCAGTACACATGTCATGGGAGAAGATAAGCTTTAAGGATGTCTTTCCTAAAAAGTAGGCTACCTCTTTTGAATATCTTCATTATTTTTCCCGCTATCTAAAATTTCTGATTATTGGCAAACGTCTCCATTTTTAGAAATGTAAATATTGTGAGATTGTATGGAAACAATTATGCCTGTAATTATTCTTAAAACACTCTGTCCCACTTATCTCACCTTACCCTAATTGCTTAGAAATTTTCTTCATTAGAAATAAAAGCAGTTATCGTAACAATTTCTCGATATATATATATATATATATATATATATATATATATATATATATATAAATTCAATGTCTACTTTTTTATGGAGGACATTTTGTGCCAATATCGAATGACACATACACATTGAAACGATTGATTTTGATATTGGCATAAGCTTTTAAGCATGAAGAGGCCTAAGCAGGCATATTTTTCAGTTCTCCCAACTTTCTATGAAATATTTAAAAGTAAGTGGCATCCCATTTATATGGCACTCAATCTTTCTTTCTGAGGTAAAATACACCTTGAATATTTTGTAAACAAATTTCATATGCATCTTTTCGATAATTTCAGCGATAAATTCAAATTTTTAAATAAAAAGTTTAACCATTTATTCATTAAAAATAGAGACCTCCTTATAGAATTATACTGTAAAAATAGAAACCGGTCTTATGTTTCAATCTTCTTTATCTTGTGCATGAAATTGAAAATTAATATCTAATAGAATCTTTTTGTATTGCGGAATTTCCACATTTTCAATGTATCACTGTATGTCGGAAAGTGTCCAATTTCAATGTATGTCGGAATTCACTTTAAGTTTGGTGAATCAAGATTCCCATACAGTAATGTTGGCAGAGATATTGCGGCGATGTTTCATTGCGGTACATTCTCCACATCAAAAACCCGATGTAAATTCACGCATTCAGTGATGTCCCTGCGTGTGGCACATGAACGTCGCAGTGTAATAGATATCTAGTGAAAATGTGAAATTGTTCATGTTTTTGGACTTCTTTTACAACTGATAGGGGGGGGGATGGCAGTTGTACTGCTGAAATGATCATCTTGTTGATAAGTACCATTTATGTGTATTATTATACAACGCATTTTATTGACTTTACATCTTGAAGCCAATTATTGTTGAGCGTTCTTGCAAGCAGGAAATAAGCCTAAATACTAGGCTTTGTTTATGAAATGACTAATTTGAGTTAATCTGTTTTTGTTTTTTTTTTTCGCAACAAAGCGAATTCTTAAAACTTTCATTTGAGCTTAAATCTATTCTCTGTTCATGAAATGACTAATTTCAGTTAAGATGTTTTGTGATAAATCAAAATTTTAAAAATTTCATGATTAGCTTAAATACTAAGCTTTATTAATGAAATGACTAAAGTGGTCACGGCCAAGGGCGTTGGACCCTTCCCCCCCCCTGAAATTTTTTATTTTTGTTGCTAAAATGCTAATGATATAGTCTTTTTGTGAAAAATTCTATCTTTTTTACCGTTCGGACTCCCTCCGAAATGTTTGCCCCCCCCCCTTCCAAAATGTTTTTCTGGATACGTACATCGTCACCGCTTATTGCTCATCTGGACGAATTGTGATTAATCGGAATAACCGAAATCCAAAATAAACAGTGGAACCAAAATGAAAGTAAAACGTTAAAAAAATCAGTAAATTAAATCAAAATATGTGAATTTAGTCAATAATTTAAGGTATGCATTAATTTATTTAAGAATGAAGAAGTGAAAAAGTACGTCTGTACATTATTTAAAAAAAAAAAAAAAAGAAAAGAAATGATTATTTTGTTTCGTTCATACCAATTTTCACCGGAATAAGCGGCTAACCGGATAAAGCACCCACCGAAATAAGCGACAATTATTATCATTTAAGTTTTTTCGTGATAAAGAAAATATGAATTTCATTATGAGCTTAAATACTGGGCTTAGTTTATGATATGATTAATTTGAGTTAATCTGTTTTGTCATGATCTAAAATCTTAAATTTTCACTTAGGGAAAAAACAGCAAATGAGCTTAAATAATACGCTATATTTATAAAATGACTAGTTTGAGTTACTAAGCTATTCGCTCTAAAGCAAAATCTTAAAATTTTCACTTGGGGGGGGGGGAGGAAAGCGAAAAATGAGCTGAAAAAGAGTCAAACCTCGTTAGTACATTACTCTTGGGGATACTTAAAAATGGCTTACTAAGCAGAGTTTTTATTAAATGCAAAACGAAATTCTAAATGTTTATATAATAAATGTGCCTATAATTAACTTACACTATAATTTATATAAACTATTAAGATAAGAGTTTAAATTAATAAAATAAGACAAATTAAGGAAATCTTAAGTAAAGACGATGTACGTAGTACTTATAATTTAACTATACAGTCTGTCATACTTGAACTGCTATCGTACGGAATTCGAATGCAGAGTAATCCAGGATGAATTCCTAAAATTTGTTGATAAAGCAACAATCTTTGTAACGAAAAATGCCCAGAGTAGCGCTCAACAAAAATTAAGTGCTTTTGGTAGATAGCCTTGACTAAGAAATGAGACTGAAAAGATCCAGACTTCTGAAAGATGATGTAGTAGGTGGAGATACATCTTATCTAGGTGACTTACTAACGAGGTTTGAGTGCACTAATTTTATTTATGAAATAACTGTATTAAAACTACTGTAACTCAAGTTAAGCAAAATCGCAACAAAATGCATACTAATTTAGAAAGCTAAAAATCCAAATTTAAGATTAAACAAAAACATATTTTTTTGTACACATAAATGTTTGGTTTAAGCATAAAATAATTAAAAATTCTTTATTCATAACTTCTTTCTGTTTCCCATGTATTTCTATTTATCGTAGTTCCACATTTTTTATCATTATTTTTTTGGAGGGGGGGGGGGGACTTAAATAAAGCAAATAACAAAATACCTTGAACATATTTGGTTAAAATGTATAGATACTTTTCTGTCAAATAAATATCCTTATTAATAATTTTTTGTTATTAATTTGAACGGTTTTGCTCATCACTTGTGAAAACTAAGTATTCATGAGTCCAACTCTATCAAAAAATAAGTGGGCTGGCTCTGAAAACTTTGAAAGATCAAAATAATTTCTTTTAAGGGAGATTTGCAGGGGTAATTGAGTGTAGTCTAGGATTGGACAGGTATACTCCCGTTGGTCCTTTTAGTCAGTCCCAGTGTTTGAAAATTATTTTTTAATCCTAAGGCTTATTCTTGGCTATTTAATATTTAACCTAAGAGAAGTAATATGTAATTTTTAAGTACTAATTCAGGAAATTAATATTTTTAAAAACGAAGAAATAAATTGTGATGAATACAAAAATACTTCTTAGAAATATTCATAAAAACGTATAAAACAAATATTTTATTTATTTTTAAAATAATGTTTATACACACGGGTGTGTGTGTGATTTTCATCTTCACAGCATACTTTAGTTTAACTCACTAATTCACTTTTTTTATATTTAAAGATTGGATGTTTTCTGATAAAGAATAAAATCAACTCCCATATTATATTAAAAATTCTTTATTCATGAGCACATACAGAAATTTTATTGGTTAAAAAATTGTATTATTTTGAAGACGTTGCTTTAGGCATGAGATTAATACTAGTTACAACAGTACTAACATTGATCCTGTTCAGTTGGAATAGATCGAGGGGAAAGGTAAAGCTTCAGTTGGCTGAACCCTGGAAATAAAATGAAAAATGATTTAATGGTATTTACCGAAAAAAATCTATGTATACATAAAATAGTTTTCATATCTGTCTCTTCGCTCAGTGATAAAAATCAATAAATACCAGTTTGCTTCACTCCACGGTGCATCTTTTTCTACAGCGTGATACGTGTAAACCGTGCGTGCTTTATCTGTGTTGTTTCTTCCACTCTTGTGCACAACGTTTCCATGAATAATAACACAGTCACCTGAAATAAATCATTCTATTACTACACTTTTCACCGATGCGTGTTTAGCCATACAAAGACCCTGGAATTGAAAACCTTTCTTCTTGTTCACCCGCTTATTTGCGGATCTTAAAAAATCCAGCCCCCTTTTTCCCTTAAAAGAAAAAGTTCGGGTAGTCTCTTACGTAAGAAACTGCCGCAGGATTTATTCACGTTAAGATTACTTATCGTAGCTAAGCTCTTTTTACTTACTTGTACGAAGTAAAAGGAAGTATAGTGACGACGAAAAATTTTGGTATGCAGATTTTGACTATCTCTAAACTTACTTTAAAGCGTTTTTGCAAGACCTATCAACTTACGCATGTATGTATGTATACACACCAAGTCTACTTTGACAAGTTTTTTCTGACGTCTGCACATACGTACGTATGTATGTAACGCGCATATTTCAAAAACCAGTAGTCGTATAGGATGCTGAAATTTTATATTTAGGATTGTTGTAACATCTAGTTGGGCACCTTCGTTTTTGGCTGTAATCTACTGGATAGTTTATTTACGAGGCCACCCAAAAGAATTTCAATGCATTACGCTCTACGGGTGGTCATTCTTTAACGCGTATTTTAAAGACATTCGGCTATATCAAACTAACCAAAATTGATATAGGTTATTCAGGATTAGAAAATGGAACTCTCCATCGGAAATAGTGTCTTTATCATTCATAGTTCTTCTACAGGAGCGCTCAAAATAATTTTAACACATTACGGTCAATGACAGTTTTAGAGACATTCATTCATTTCAAGCACAATAACATCCTACCATATAGTTAGCTAATCATCTGACAACGGCCATGTGCCTTCCTCAAAAATTGTGCCAAAATTTGACTAGCCTGGTGACTATGTAAGTAGGTGACTCGCATATTTCGAAAACAACTAGTCGTAGAATGGTGAAATTTTATATAAGAGTTTTGTAATATCTAGTTGTGGCCTCCCTTTTCGGTTCCAATCTACAGGATAGTTACCACCCCCAAAAATTATCAATACATTAAGATTTATCCACATCTTTAATATACTATGTCTGTAATCAGTCACTGTTTGGGCCATGTCCGAAATCTCGCCGTCATCAACGTTGGTGAATTTATACCGAAATATCTCCAAATATATATATATATATATATATATATATATATGGCGCAAAAATAATAATGTATGTCACATAACTCTAAAACAGTTTACTGTAGAATAGTGAGACTTTGAATTTATAGAACTATATTGTAACATGTAATTGTGCATCTCTCTTTTTACTTCTTTGTACGTAGTGTAAGGAAGTCTGTGGTCATGACTACTTTGGCTATCCCCAAAATCTCTCAAACTATCTCAAGCTTGTCGGCTTTTGATAAAATATCACCAAATTAGGGTTCAGAAGCAAATTTTTCAGATGAACCCAGCTAGGCGATATCGAAGTATTTGGCTAGAAATCGCTAAAGCTTACTATTGCTATCAATTTGCCGATATTTTCTATATTTGGAGGGGAGCCGGAACCAACTATTTTACAACGGGAATTTTTATAAAGATTCCAAATTTGCAATAAAATTAACCGATTTACATTTAAAAATGCTATCTTTTATTATTTAATGCTTAAAACCTTCATTTTGGACTGACCTAAACCTTAGAAGAGCAGATATTCCGCCTTCTGCAAAATGCAGAACCCTATTACTTCACAAGGGTTATAAGTTTTCGTTAGGATATAATTCTTAGTCGGTTTTATTTCTTTCTTTTTATTTCCTCCCTTAAATCTTAATACGTGTCAGTCACAGTCTTGATATGAAACTCAAATTGAATACCTTTTTTTGCAGGAATGGGAACCCATTCTTCCTCTCTGTAATCTGGTATTTTCCCTTCCATAATGAACCGTGGCTCTTTCTTTGGATTTCTCTCAAATCGCTGATAAACACCATCTAATTAAAAAGAAGAAAGTAAAATTAAATTGTTTGCTTATAAGAAGCATGATTTTAGACTTTAATAGTTATCAATAAGAATGTGAGGTTTTTTTTTTTTATTGCACTAGTTTCTTTTGCGTAACAGAGTCGAACTCAGTCTGAGCATGACAAAACTTAAAGAGTTTATTTTATTTATTTATTTATTTTAACAAAAAATTTCTAAGATTTCTATAAGGCTGTTCTACCTGAAAACGGAGGAATTAGGTTGACTTTTGCTCAGGATAGGAAATAAACTTATAATCACATAACTATGAGAATTTGCAGAATGTTTCCTCTAAAACTAGAATGAGAACTGACATTGAGATAGAATTAAAAAAGTTATTAGATAAAAAAAAATTATTAAACTTGCTGCTTTTTCATGGAAAACGCTAGTTTCTCGACTTCACTCACGATTAGAAATAAACTTACAATTCCATAATTATGAGAATTTTCAGAATGATTATTCAGAAACTAGAATGAAAACTGTCATTGAGATATAATTTGAAGGGATGTTTAACTATTTTAAAAAATGTTAAACTTGACACTTTTTCAGAGGAAGACACTTTTGGTGGACTTTCACTGGAGCTCAAAACCAAACTTACAATGCCAGAATTATGAAACTTTTTAGACTGTTTCCTCGGAAGCCATACTGTGAACTGAAACAAATTTCAAATTAAAAAAGTTACTTAGTTTTTTGGGGAAAAAATATATTAAGCCTGGCACTTTTTCGGAGAAGTCCGCTTTTTGGTTAACTCTCACGCCAGATGAGAAATAAACTAGAGAACTATGCTAGAACTATGAATTTTTTCAGAATATTTTGCTGGAAGCTATACTGTGGATTACTGCAAATTTCAAATCTGAAGAACTAGTCTGTTTTCATAAAAAGGAGGAAAAAAAACATTGTTTTTTAAACTCAAATTCAAAATTAGCAGACTAAAAATATTATATCAAACGTAACTTTGAAATATAAATTTGGAAAACTTCATAATACATTTAAGAATGTTTAGAGGCCAAAAATGTACTACATTTTGCTTTTACAAATTTTATAATTTTGAGCCTCTTAATGACTTATGAAACTTAATATACATGACTTCTGATCAAGATTTAAAATAAAATTACAGTAGAAGAGCTAGTAAAAAATTTATAATGTTTCCACTAAAATTACTTTACGATGTTTTATGAACATTAAGTTTATGCGAGCAATTTATTTTAAAAAATAAGTAAATAAATAAAGATGGTACTTCAGACTGAAATTCAAAGTATTTATGTAATTTTATCGCGTATTCGCGATTCCGAATTTCATTCGAAAAAATCTCACTTGCGCTGATCTCTAGTACTTATTACAATATTTTACAGCAAGAAAAGTCCATTTTATAGTTTCAGTTTTACAGTTCTAAATTTATATCTAAAATTTTTCAGAGAAATTCTAAAAAATGCAGCTACCAATTGTTTCCATTAAATGAATAAAGATGGCACGACATGTATCCTTAAAAACCCCAAACAACCCGTTTTTCAATGTTTTCCCCCAAGTGCCGTGGCAACATTCGCTCCTCAGGTTAAAATAGCCATAATACTTTCGATTTTTATGATTTCGGTTTGTCTGTCTGCTTGCCCACGATTTTACTGCCGTTATGAATCGTTTGCTAGAAAATTTATATGTGTTATTATTGGGTGTCTCTAATGCCTATCTCTGGGCAGATGCAGACTTTCACAAATACATCGAAGACTTTCACAAATTCCCAGCAAACACAATACTGCCCGCAAAATGACGGCCGGGTACCCGTCGTGCTGTCAAAGTGCCGTATACCGGGACCAAGGTAGATTCCCATCGTCTGGAAGTCACTGGAGTACTGGTGTCTGAAAAGTGCACATGCGCCAGTATTAAATAGTAACGGCGAACTGTAATGTGTCTATGACATGCACAGAAAAGTTAACGGCGTGGTACTGCTTAAAATGTACCGGGCCAGCACTCTTTGGCAGTAATGGGCCTGTATATATTTCGT
The DNA here is from genome assembly GCA_038373885.1 of Cheiracanthium punctorium. Lineage (NCBI taxonomy): Eukaryota > Metazoa > Arthropoda > Arachnida > Araneae > Cheiracanthiidae > Cheiracanthium > Cheiracanthium punctorium. Next base: position 234,063 of record JAWZYV010007322.1, on the reverse strand, counting down.
TGTGTTGGCATAAAATTTCGTTATTTTAATTAAATAATATTGTTTCACATTCATATGGTGTAGAAGTGTTAGGGGATATAAGTTCTGGGCACCCAAAGGCAGGGTCACTGCAAAGATTTTTTTTTTTTTTTTGAGGGGAGGGGGATGTAAGGGGAGAAGTTCATATTGTGCCTTCAAATATTTTAGTACTAAAAACTAAAATAATACAAACGAGTTCAGTATGCTATAAAAATGTTTTCTACACAGACAGTGGAACCTCCACTCTGTATATGACAGTATATAACCCCCACTTTGTACAGAATTATGAAATTTAATCTTAACGTTTTTATAATTTATATTAATTTTTTACAATTTTGCTAAACTTTTCCCGAAAAACATATTTGGAGACTTTTTTTTTACGTTAAGCCCCTTTTAAAATCTACCGAATTAGGGTGCAGAAATATGTTAGAGAGTATTACACGAAGACCAGTCAGGGTTTAATTTGCATGAGAGCTCAGCTCCTGTAGTCTTTTTTCTTCAGAGAATTTTTGGATTAAATTAAAAATTTTAACAGCCTACATAATTGCTTCGATTGATATTTTTTATTATATTAAATATAGCAGTGGTAAAACAAAAGATTACTTAATTTTTAAATATAAATTAGTTAATTAATGCTCAAATTTACAATAAAACAAATTAGAGCTCCTGCAGCTATTTTGTTAGAAATTCAGCAATGAACCAGTATTTACATATTATTTCTTTCTATCTGTTTCGATTACTCTCGAATCAAATGTTTTATTTCGCACCCTTTTACGGGTCTCCTTACGGGAAGCAAGAGGTCAATATATCTACCGAGGGTCAATTAATTTCTCACGGCTGCGAGATAAGCAAGAATCGAACTATTATCGAGGATTTGGCTATATTAATTCAGATTATTTATACGAAGTACAAATGAATTTTTTATGCATTTGAAGATTGGCGAGTTTCATTAAAACCGAAGTGGCGAGTTTTCGTGTCCAATAAGTATAGTAACCCATTCTTTTTTCTTTTGATGTTTCATTTCGTTTCGCAAATCTTGAAACGTTGAGCGGTTATGAAATACTCTTTAGGATACGAAGTTTTTCCGGTCGTTGTTGCAGACTTTCAAGAAGGTTATTGCTATATACTAGTGAGATATCTCTGCTAGGAGCAATAATAATTATAATAAGATTTGCTTCTGCAGTGATATCTTGCTGGTTATGGATACAGAAAGTGGATTTCAAAGTTTTACAATTGGATTTTACATTTTTTAAACAGTCGGGAAAATATTACAGGTAAGTTTTTACTTTTACTGTTTTTAATGTACACACGGTATCCACCGGTGAAAACCGGTTTAAAGATTAGGCGACTTTTTGAACCAAAAAAACGTCATTTTCATGCTATTTTTAAGTTTTGGCTACTTGTACCATACTCCAGGCGACTCATTTGAAAATCTGGTGTTGGTTTTCGTCAACTCCCTTTTTTTTAAAGCTGCTACTGAGCTTTCAGCAAACATTCTAATCTGTTTTTTAAATCGTGCTATAAAAATAAATGTATTATATGTTCTGTTATATATATATACGAAGTTTTTAAATTTATCATTTTATTCAATCCTTCTTAAATGAAGTTAAATTAAGCATGTTTATTTCTTAACTACAAAATCATTCAAAAATGTTACTATTTTGGGAACTAAAATTGAGAAAATGGCTACTAAACTGGTAGCCATTTTTTCTCAATTTGGTGACTTTTTTTTAAGTCGGTGATGTTACTAATGATACTTATTTTAGTGTATAAAAGTAGTCTCCTCCATAAAATTTGAATCATGCAGTATACAACAGATATAGATACAGAAAATTTCTTTTCGGAATAGCTAAGATTTAAAAAATAATTTGATCTAAACAAAATGTACAATAAAGCAAAATGTTACCCTAAAGTTATGTGTGTAACCATAGTACAATTTTATTTATTATTACTTCCTGTAAGATTTTGATTAGTACATACACACACACACACACACACACACATATATATATATATATATATATCAACGATAAAGTATTATAACTCATTTATAAAATCTCTAACTCTGAAATATTGAAATTAAACTGTTTATAAACGATTTTATGTTGGTTCTGAAACGTGTTACCGCCTCTCTCACAAAAAAAATCTTTTGCGACTGCAAATTTGTAAGAAAAATTGCAGTTGATGAAAACTCCACACAATTCACTAATAATAGGCGCACATAATTTGCAAACGATTGACAACGGATTTTGCTGTTTTTTTATATTTCATTTTTGTTGTTTCTTATCTTTCAAAATGTTACCCTTAAGGAATGTTTTTTTTTTTTTTTTTTTTTTTTTTTTTTTTTTTTTTTTTTTTTGCGGGGTGGTGGTGGGGGTTGATGAATAAGCCCCAACCCCGAATCCGCCACTGGCTGGTATTTTAATTATGGCAGTATTACTGTAAATAGGCACTAATCCGGTACGGTACCGTGCCATTATATTGTAGTCACTGTTAAGGTACCAGGCCAGTGCCTTTATTTTTAATAATAGCCGGCACCCTGCCGTTTCATTTTGGGCATTATAAACTTAATGGGCTAGTGCCTTTACTGTGAGTTGCCAGCAGAGTGCCGTTGCCTTCCCGGGCTTCTGGCAAGGTACTTCTCGGGCGACCACTTTTGGTACGATTCAGTTACTTTTTGCAGTGCCGGGCCGGTGCTGGACGTAAAGGCAGAAAGGCAGTAGCAAGGTACTCCGCCAGCAGGTGTGTGTTTGCTGGGTTAGAATACTTCGATTTGTTCGGAGTCGAGCTTACCTCGAATTACACGACAATCATTAATCACTTTATATTATTATACTATAATGTATTTTTGAAAAATTAACGTACAATATATGTTTAATAATACATATTTTAACAGAATAGACGCAGGGTGCTCATAGTTAAGGTCTTCCTATTCAAAGAGGTACACAGCGAAAACTACTGGTCAGAATGCTACTAGATTTTCAGGAAAGAGCATGATTTGCTTGGACAAAAAGTAGTTCAACCACGAGGTTCAACCACGTAGTTAAATCACAACGAAGTGGCGTTTTACAGTGTTATAGCTGCTGATGTGCAAATTCTCTCGCTGAGTAGATATGTAAAACATCTGCTTCACAATCTTATCATTGTTTTGTTCTCTTGAGAATGTTTATTTATCTGTTTCATTCATTATTAAAAAAAAAGTCGCACTTGCATGTATGTTCTGCAGTAATGTGGCTTTCATTTAAAAAGTTTTTTCTGGTGTAACATGTAGATGTCTCCTGAATTCCTATGAATGGAATCCCGAGTGTTCAAGTAGCGATGAGAAACATATATATATATATATATATATGACGTCACTGGCGTAGCCAAGGGGAGGGGGGGATAAGGGGTCACAAACCCTCCATGAGGAATTTTTTTACCATACGAAATGTATATTCTTCACTCTCTTATCACACACACGTATACATATATGTGAGTTGCAGTAGACGTAACCCGCCCCCCCCTCCCTCCATGAAACATTTTTGGCTACGCCACTGTATGAATTTCTTGGGATGTCCGTAGGAAAGCCGATTACATATGTACCACAGTGCATAATGGCGGTCGTTCACCATGTACATTTTGGCGTGAAAGTATTAGATTTTCACAATTGAATAGGAGCTTTATGAGAACATTTTATTTAAATCAAAATTAGTTATTCTAGTACATACGTTTGTGAGAGCCTGGTACGAACCAAAGACATCCGTTCTCTAAGGTGGCGTCCTCTAGTGGCATCCACATTTCGATGCAGGTGGGTGGCTCTGTGTACAAGAAGGTTGCATCTTGATGAGGCCTAACTGTTAACCACAAGCAGACTTTAAAATATCATTCAAGTAAACCATAATAATTAAGAAATATACTGAAAAAATGGATTTTCAAAAAAAAAAAAACTTTCAAACTTGATCTTATTTGCGCTTACACTGCTGCTTAATGAACCGTTAACGTATTCGCTCCCATTGTTGCAAAGACGCGACAGCAGCGATTTCCCTTCTATGCACGCCCCCATACAGCACAAGATATTAGAAGTCCAAGGAAGTCCTTATAATGTTAAGTAGACCTATATTAGAGATCTGAAGTGCGATCTCTCACACGACCGAAAAACATATATAATATCTGAGCTATTTCAGATCATTCACGTCTTCTTGATTTGAGATAGATATCCATTTCAGGACTATTTCGAATCACTCGGGCTTTCTGGATATATATTGTTTCATATCTAGAGTCTATGAATGAAATGATCTGAAATAGCTCTGATATTATAGATGTTTTACGGTCGTTAGAGAGATCACACCCTAAATCTCTAATAGAGGTCCATTTTAAGCTATTGTAGATCCTTGGACTTCTAATACAGTGTTTCCAAAACTGTCTACTGCGGAACGGCAAAAATAAGTAAAATATTTCGAGCATCAGCGTCAGGCAAAAATAACAAACATTATACTATTTTGTTTACAAAGTCACGTTTCATAAAAATGTATGTCACGTTTCATAAAATGTAATAAGTTAAAATGACATTTTCTGCTCATCATTTTTCTAATAAATTTGATGTACATGGACCGGATCGTCATCGGCCAGCGGGCCAGTAGTTGAGAAACACTACTCTAATACATATACACATATCTTTAGCTGTTTGGTTCGTTGATTCCCGGCATAGTGATCTGAATGATCCTCTTTTTTTTTTCTGCTCATTGAGATATTCGAAGTACCAAACAGAAGGTTTACTCGCTGCTGTAGCACCTTTGTAACGATGGGATAGGTTAACGGCCTTCTTCACTCTCTCAGGGGTTCAAAGATACACAAATGCAAGGTTTTAAAAATAATTATTGAATATTTTTTAAACCATACATTTTACGCTCTTATTCTGGAAACATTCGTACAATGTTATTACGATACAAAATTTCTCTAGTACAATTAGAAGAAGTTTAATTATAATCGAATTAATGTTCTTCTATTGCATTAGAGAAAAAAAAAATAGCATTAGATGAATGTTTTCAGAATGAAGAAAAAAAAAGAATAGTTTGTTCTAAAATCTTCAATTTGTCAAGATTGGTATTTTTCTCAAATAGTGTTAGTATAGTGATGCGGGAAACTCTACTTAGTTTGTGGGTTTGCAGCTTAAAAGTCCAGTGTATAATAAAGTTAAATTAAACGGTATAGGAAGTTTATGTGTGTTTTTTTTCACACAAGTTTTCAAAGTTTTTATATATTTTAACGTTTAACACCAATACGTTGAGTGTTTTTGCCGATTAGCGCCCAAATTTGTGCGTTCTTCGGAAACATACATTTTTGAAAAAACTCAAATTTTATCATAACAACCACCTCCTATTCCTTCAGGTAGTACAGAAATGAAAGCATAAATGCTAATTTTTTTAAAATTAGAATGAAAAAAATTAAAAACTATAGACTAACCTCTAATGAAAGTACTATGTTTTCATCTTAAGCTACAACAGTTTCATTAAATTTGTTTTTTTCCAATTAAATTTCATATTTATGTCTTACTAATGTTTATTATAAATGTACATAAAACATATGTGCTGAAATTCGAATGTTGACTGATATTATCTGAGTGTTTGTGAAGTGTTATTACATTTACCTTTTGTAATTTTTTAAATATGCAAAAATATTTAAAAACTCAAAAAATTCATTTTGACTTGGAAAAGAGTAGGTTAAAGGTGTACATTAATTTTATTTTTGTACATTCAAATTTGTGAAAAGGAAAAAAAATAGTAAATTTTGTTTCATTGTACCCCAACTTCCCTTAACTAGTACACAATCTCAACGCAATGGGTTCACCAATTTCTTTTGGATTTTAGAACGGGTTCGCATGGAGAAAAAGGTCGGGAACCGCAGGATTAGAATATTAAAAAAGTGTTTAAAAAACCTCTTTATAGTAATGAAACATTCATAGCGCAAAAATATTTATTTTATGTAAGATTCATTGTTAAAAAAACTGTCATCCGGAATTATATTTTTAAATCCTTATGATTAACAAAAATTTTACTTAAAACTGTTTTAAAGTTTTAAATATCTATAAAAAAAAGTATAAATACTTACATACTTCACCTATCTTCGGTTTCTGAAATACAGAAAAAAATAATGGTTAATCGGGTTAAAATAAATATGAAAAGACTATTTTTTAGTAAAATGTGCCCCATACATTAATTAAATTACGCATAAATTTTCATCCTTTCATCATCTTAGAGATCTCTTAGAGATTCAAGACTTAAGGACTTGAAAATAAATGTATGTTGACTTAAATCAGTTTTCAGTGACTCAGGAAAAGAAAAAAATCACGTCGGAAGATCCCGTTTCAGGAGTTGTACACCAATCACGAAAGAAAACAGTGATTGCGCTATTTTTGGTGTTGTATAGCTTCTTACCAATTTTGTTTAATCATATCGATGAGTCTTTTTATGATGCACGGCCAAGTATTTTGTACATCTCCCCATTAATGTATGGTAATGTCACACTTTATCGGATGAGTATTTAAATTTTTGGACGGGAATCGTATAAAAATTTAAATTTTGTATTTATTTCGATTTAATCCAGAGAAAAGTTTAATCGATGCAATAAAATTCAGAACCTTTTTTACGTAACTTACTGTATTTTTTTTTATAAGATCAGTATTTAGGGGTTGAAAGCCTAAATCAAGGTTTTTGGGTTATTGAGAAATTATGGGAATAATGCTCAAAAAATATTAGATACTAGGTAAACTGATAATTTTATTAAGAGTGACTTACTTTGAATATTAACATGCTTTGCACAACAATGGGGTCTTTGTATTCAAAGCTGCGCAGTAAATCCTGAAAAATAGATTATTAATAATAGTAAATTGATTCTACAAGGGTATAATCAATAAATAATCTGAAATTGGTAGAAATCAAATACTGAAGGCAGAAAAAATAGAATATTCAAACTTACTTTAAATTTTTGACTAAATGTGTACTTCTTAAATACCGGATTCCACCAATGCAAGGCTGAAATAAAGGAAATAATTCAGAGCTGCTTAGATGTAGCATGTCTTGTGTATTCATTGTGTAGTTAACCACGAGTAATTACGTCATTGAATTCTAGTATGTATATCATAATCTATGTCGTAGCTAAAGTCATGAGCGCCCGTTCGCAAGATTTGAATTTTGCACCTTACTGTGAGCTCCAGGCACGTAGTTAGGGAGGTGCATTTGAGGGCAGTCCCCCCCCCCCCAAAAAAAAAAAATGCAAAATAGACAGAAAAGTGATTTGAAATAAATAAATTCAATTTAAAAAAAAATAAGATTTTAAAGCTCTTTAAATCGAAATTTAATTAAAAATGTGTAATCGTAGCGAAAAAGACCTGAACACATACACAAATTCAATTTTTTGTCTAATTATTGTGCTTCATGGAAATTTTCGTTATGAAATTATCGCACTATCATAACTATTGTTAGTGATACTAACATGTTTTTATCACTTTCCAACAAGGCGGAAAATTGTTTATGATTTCTGTTTGTCTGTCTGTCCGTCCGTGTTCTAACAGACGTAAATAAGAGAATGTTGGTCAGAACGATTTTGAGGCCATGTAATGGATGTTTATAATATAAAGGCTATTTTTTAAAGTTTCAATCAGATACTCTCTTTTCTGGACACATAGTGAGGCTACCTAGTGATTTCCATAATAAAAGGGCTTTTTAAAAAATTCCAAGGGTATTGATTTCCCTTTCTATTTCATAATTTTCCAGAATCACTGTACATTTTCCTTCTGCACTGCACATTTGCCAGGGGGCTCCTGTGTAAGCCTGTGCTCCAGCGGCCCACAGGCTATGCAAAGTGCACATTCTTGAAAATTGCACCCCTGGCAGCCACCCGCAAGGGCAGGTCCTAGCTACGATGCTTATCATATAATAAAAGCAGATGTCCCGAATTTATCCTGGTATCAATGAAAGGGTACTTTTCCATTTTCGAAGTCTGTTTATTAATTTCACATTAATGTAAAATTTTGAAAAATAAAAATACATAAACGTAAAATAAATAAAACATTAACTTACTGAAATTATAAAAAATACTCGGATTTTAAAATTATTTACTTATTTTGTATGTCAGCAATATTTTGGAATACACTATCACTAAGCGAAACAATGTAAAATTTATACGACAGTTTTCTTTTTATGAAAAAAATTACTTAAAAAATCTACTTCAAGCATATTTTATATTTATGAAATAATAAATGTGTAATAACACACACGCACATTATATAAAATATTCTTACCATAGGCAATTTTATTCAAAGCATCCTTCTTAGGGACTACGAGTTTTCCTTTAAAAGAAAAAAAATTTGTTATCACATGTATTTTTCAAGCTGTAAGAAATCAAAACAGAGCCGGATTAAGCCCTACCGAGCCCTTCTACAAAAATAGTCTAAACTTCATAACTCTCTGTAAATTTCTTCTCTAAGAATTATGTGTTCATGACAGGCCTCTGGGCCAACATAACATGAGACTAAAGATAATTACACAATTGACAGCCGGAGAGTCTATATAGAGTGTTTCAAAAACACTGGGCTTTAATTCCTTAAATAATGATCATAGACATTTACAATAAATCACAAAGTTACACAAAAAGGCACATAATTTTATGGTATCTATTAAAATCTTCAGGTTATTAAATTTAATTAAATAGAAAGTTTAAGTTTCTATACGGCCCCCTATAAAAACCTTCCCAGTTAGTAAAATGTGCCTCATACATTAATGAGGTGATCTACAATGTTTTAGTCTTTTATAGTAAAATGTCTCGGATAAATGTTTAAACAGAGAACTGAAACAGAGAATTTGACTGTTAAAAGTAAAAGTAAGTTGCTGAGGGGCTATTTACTTACAATACAAATAATGGCAAAAGCCTTATGTATTACAGCAATCATTCTTTTATTTCGTAATTTGTGTACGATACTAGAAATGCGATCATCCGACGTAATTTCTTTCCTCCGAGAACCCCTGAAAAATGGTTTAAGTCAGCATATATTTATATATTTTATCTCCCATACATTATAACAATATATATCAAATTTCCTGCACCTAATTAATGTATGGACGCCCGTTTCACTGATTGAGAATATTTTTACACGAGAGCCATAAAAAAATTTTAATTTTGTGTTTATTGATACTTAGTCTCCTGAAAATTTTAATTGTTTCCATAAAATTCGAAACCTTTATTTAGTTTGTAATTTTTTGTACATGTTTTTGAACAATATTTAAGAAATAAAAGCCTAGATCAGTGGTTTTGGACACCCTGAAAGTGTCAAGCTGCAAAACAGAAATCTTTCCTATTTTTAGTAAGGTGCATTTAAATGAACATTCTAATAGTTCAAACATGGATTATTTGTTTAGAATATTTGCGGCCCTTTCACGTACATCGCAACTTCTAACGTCATATAGAGTTATTTTAAGTTCTTGTTGATTTTCAATGCTTGTGTCTATTTTCAGTGGATTTCTTCGGGGCCTCTAAAAATGATATAGGCCAGGCCCATAGTCTACATGCAACTGAGCCTAACAGTTAATCTGGCCCTGATTCTAAAGGCAGCTTAAAATGCTAATTTATCACACACATGCATATATTTCTTGCATGAACTTACCATCAGCATCAAAAGCCTCCTTTTCAAAGAAAAAAGCAATTTTGTCACCAGAATTAATGTAGAATTCATCAGTTTCCTGCAATGAAAATTCAGAAGCTTTAGAAATCAAAATTCGTAAAGCTATGGTCCATTAGTTGTGAGCCTGTCAAAATTTGACTGTTAAAAGTAATTTCCAAAAATCGTATTTCCTCCATCCTTCGCCAACTTACGAAGAAAATTTGCTTGATATTGGGGAAGTGTAATTGGTAATCTGTGGGACTGGTCAATCAGTAACGAAATCGTTAAGACAGTGTTCCCAAATAAAAAACACACATATTCCAGCAGCAAGGTTCCATTACTCATTTCATTTCCATACTCACTCATTTCATCAAGTCTAGTTACATGATCAATGACAAATTAACTGATATCTTTAATTCGCATGAGCACACAAACGGTACTCGGGCAAAGCCCCTTTTGTATCGGTATATTTGAAGTCTTTGTTCGTTTGTTTGTTTTATTAAAATAACTCCGTACACATCGTATAAAGAAGAGAAAAATTATGGTTTTTATGGGGATTTTTTTTCAATGTTTAATAATTTAATAATATAAATGTTACTTACTTTGCTGCCGCTTGATTCGTAGGGTGAAAACGCGTGAGCCTTGTCGTCCGGGAGATTGTCGATTATCTTGTCCAGTTCTTGTTTCATTTCATTGACCTCATCAAGTGTGAGGAAATTTTCGATCTTCAAGCAACCATTCTGTTGATACTGGAATATAAAGAAAAGGGAAAAAAAATTAATTATTCATTTATAATCCTACTAGGGTGGTTCAAAAACAGGGTGATAACAAGTCCTTTAATCAAAAAGTTTATTCACGAAATCCAGGAGATGCACAGATGTAGCAAGGCACTTGCAACGGATTAATTTGCAACATAGTCTCCATGGGCATCGAAGCATTTGTTCCATCTGTATATACCAATCTATCGTAGCCGAGGTTGGTGCAATTAGTTCATTTTAATTTGTGGGCTAACACCATGAGGCATATTTCGTTTCTTCGACACACATAACTTTAGCGATGTGCTATCTCCATTTTCTGGGCAAATGAAGAACGTCTTATCCAATCAATATCTTCAAAACGATAATGAAATTAAACCGGCCGAATGAAATTGTTATAGGACGCTGTAGGAGATTTGCGTTCTACTACAGGGGAACACTAGACCTAGGTTTTCAATGAAAAAAAATGAGCAGTCCCTCCAAATTTTCGCTCTTGATAATGCAAAAACCGGTATTTTTAAAAGATAGGGGCATCGTAATTGAGCTTTTATGGCTTTTTCAAGGTCAGCATAGTAAAGGGAATGCTACAGAGAAATGCTTCCGACAAAATAAATGGCCTAGTCGAGAAGAAGGGCTGTGATTTTGAGTCTTCAGATCATCACGGCAATGTACTAGAATGGAAATTTTCTGCTGTAGCTAATATGTGTGCGAATTAGTATAACGAATACGTCTGCCTTTGTGATTTATTAACACACAGGACTTTATTGTTTCTGGTAATTTGTGATAGGTACGCGAGTTTCAAAATTATTGACTTATATTGCAGGTTTTGATTGTTATTCAATTTTTTTACGTTTCAGAGCTTTTTTTTTAGCTTTCATGATTATTGCATTTTGTATAGTGAAATGACGATCCTTGGTTGAAAAGAAATAAATTCATTCTTTATAAAACTGAGTTGAACTTTTAACCCTTTAAGGCGCAGTGATCTCGCTCTGGGAACACCCAAGTTTGACGTTTTGACTGTTGCCAGTCACGAAGAATAGATTTGATTTCTATAAAAATAGTTGCGGGTGACATAGCTCCACGAGAATCCTTTACTTTTGAGCAAGTCCTTTCCCGTAAAATATGGTCACGATTATTATTAACAGCACTGACATCTGCCGAAAGATGGAAGAACGCGAGAACAGCTGGAGAGATTGCCCAATGCTGAAAAAAGGGCAGGCGTTGCCATCGCTCGACTGAACTACCAGCAAGGTGGCGGACGATCGAAACGTTCATCGCGTGCCACAGATCTAGAGACCCTTTTTTTGACGACAGCTGGCTGTGCTCTGCGGTGCGCGTAAGTCAAGATTCCACTTTCCAATTATCTTTTTACTTGCAGTGTTTTTACTCAACTTACTTTTCGACTATAGCCCTCGTTTGACTCTACTTCAGGTTTCAAAGATTAAGTGTTAATTCTTTTGTATTTTGGATGAAAGGCACTTATTTTTACAGATCTTTAATAAATAGCACTTAATTACTTCTTATTTTTAAAATATCTGCTTTCGCTTTTAATCAATTTGTAGCAAACTTTTAACTTTTCCCCAGTTTTCATTAAATATAGAAAACTAATCATAATTATTTGATTTGTTCATAACGTATGATTTCACTTTTATTTTAGAAACGCAGTAAGAGAAACAGTTATAAAGTCTACTTTTTTTAAACATAAGAACAAACAATTTCAAATTCTTCATTATTATTGTTGTTATCATTCTTAGAAAAAAAGATTTTTCTAACTTTTTGTTTATAATTAAAACAGAGCAAAAATTAAAAATTTAGTATCATAACTCCCAGAAGTTAAATATATAAAAATAATTTGTCTGATGAAATTTTAAAGGATTTTTTATGTAGTTTCAAAGGGAAAAAATTAATATTAATTAGATAATTTTACTCTGATTAGACAATTTCAAAATTTTTCTTGTTTAATAGGTTAGGTATGCTAGTGAAAAATAGGGGTGCAATCTTTACAACACTGAAACCCAGGCAAAAATTATGAAATAACTTGACACACAATCACATAACAAATTAAATCATACAACAAATTAAATATTTTCGTCTTTCAACGCAGGTTAAAAGATAAATGAAGATACTCTAGATTAATTTACAAAATAGATTTTTTTTTTTTTTTACCAATATATATATATATATATATATATATATATATATATATATAGGCTTTCCTTTAACATTGATTTACTAAACACTTTCTGCTATTGATTTGCAATGAAAATATTTGGCAGAACTTAGTAACTGTTCTTTCGAACGTAATTTAATTTTTTTCTAGAGTTATAGAATTTCAAACGTTCCTAAAAGAAGTTCAAATACTGCCAACTAGTCAATTAATTTTAGCTCAAAAAATAAATCATTTTCTATGAAACTGATTTTATAAAGCAAGCTAAGTGTTGAGGTTTTTTTTTTTTTTTTTCATTAAAAGTTTTGAGCATACAAAATATGGCCAATACTTCTAACAAAATTGAGATAACGAACCTAGCAGTTCAATAAAAGCTTTTTCAAAAGCACTGAAAGCACACACAAGCTACATACCTCGGAATAGAGCTCCTTGTGGTCCATTTTGAGCTGGAGATACAATGGAGTCGCGGCAACCCCTCACAGGAATAAGTTTGGACGAGAATATAGCTATTTAATGGCACTGTGTCAGTTTTTAAAGCTATGGTCGGACAGGGTTGCTTAAGAATCCAAAGCTGGAGGGCCAATTGCATTGAATATGCTTATCGTTTTGCTCAAAATTCGTGTTTAGTTTGACTTCTGATAATAGTTTTCGGTTTATTGGAATGGCTTCAGAAATTTCTCGCTATTCTCACCTGCTGCTCAACGAAAGAAGCTGTTTTAACCCTAAAAATGATCACTTGGAGGTTAGGGTTAAAATAATGTATAAAATTGCGCCAAACTCCGATTTTCCAAATCATATTTAAATGAGAAACGCTTTTAAAGGATGTGCTTTTAAAGTATTTTTTTTTTGGTTGTCCGTGAAGGCATTTTCTTTGCTACGCTTTCACCATGCATTCCGAATTTTTTCATTGACTTTTAGATTTTTCAAGCTGTTGCCTAAAAGTGTGATTTAATATAATTCTTTATTAATGGTAGATCAGTTAGTTTAATGTACGCTTTTTCACAATAGTGCATAAGATAATTTCATTATTATATCATGAAATTGTATTAATATTTATACATGTTATTTTAATGATTGTATTACTTAATGCATATAAAACTAGCTGCTCAGGGATATTTTATTTTAGTAATTGTGATTTTTAAGATTCTAATATGCATATTATGAGGAAAACCGTCAGAAATTAGACGTATAATTTTGTTTCAGAGAGTCTTGAGAGCAGAGAACAATTTAAAACACTTTGATTTCAACAGGATTCCGACAATATCGTAATTATTAATATTAATAACTTACTGAAAAAATGCTGACTTTAAAAGGTGATTATGCACTGCCATTTTGCTTGTATTGTTTGCCTCAGAAGCGTCCTTACTCTATCCCTTTGGCTTACACCTTGTAATCTGCGATTTTATGAATTTGTTCTCCAGAACCACGATCAAATTTTAATGAAAATAAAGAAAAAAAAATCAATGTCTAGATAAGTATTACTGTGCCTTCATAAAGTAGAACCAAGTAAGATAAGAGGACCACACACTAGCTCTTTTTGAGATTACGATGAAACAATTGATATGAGTGAGAAGTTTTCTGTTGATCCATAACGCAAAATACACTTTAAAAAAATCATTTTTACTCTCAAAATGGTAAAAATAAATCTTGCTGTTTAGATCCAAAACTCCTAAAAGTTTAAAAAAGGAATACTAAGACAACGCTCATGAAAGATGGAGACTGAAATGCAAGAAATTGCTTCAAGAAGCATAGAATAAACAGAGCTTATATTATCGGAATACACTCATCATACCCAGAATCGTACGTTTAAAAATTGTGAGAGTTCAGTTTGTGAATAGCAGAAAATAACAATAATAAATAAACTATATTTTTTTGCTATTTAAATGGTGAACAGAAAAGAGATGATGCTTTGAAAAATAAGTAACACTATAAATGTTGTTAAACATAAAATTCAAACTATTTCTACTGTAGCCAAAATAATAATAATAATAATAATAATAAACTGTAAAGTTGATTAAAAAATTATATTGAAAATAACTTAGAATGCTAATTGCTATGCAGCTCACAGAAATAAAGTTACCGACAACTTCATATTGTAAAATATATATATTTTTTTTTTTTTTTTTTTTTTGAAATGCTGGAAAGTGATTCTTTCTTTTTGCATTAAACTCAAACAAGTAAATTGTTCAACAAGTGTTTCATTGCCAGAAAACACAGGATTCATATTCAATACTTTTTAATACAGGAATTTTATAGGTGATATTTCTTTCTTTCTTTCTTTTTTCATGAAAGAAGACCACTTTTCCCCGTCTACCTTCCCTGGAGGACAATTTTCAAAATGTCCTGAAACTGGTTTCTTAAAGCTAGATATCGAGAAAAACAGACTTTAGAAAATTACGAGGATTGTTATATAGCTGGGTCGTATTATACAGAGAAGAAATATTACGTGACTTATAATTGAATGAATCATTTCAAAAATTACTCAATCACGACAATCAGTAAAAATTATACAACACTCAGAATTTCGAGGACTATCGTTTGGTTTATTACACTGAGTAAGCTTCAAAGTATCTAATACTTTTATTTAATTAAGAGGGACATAAAAATATCCAATACTTTTTTTTATTGAGATCGACATAAAAATAAATTGAAAATTGTATTTGACTGTGTTTCATGATGTTCTTGAAATGATATATCCAATTATCAGTATAAAGAAAGTATTCTATGAATTATTTGATATAATTTTGAATTATTGATAAGGAAATAAGGAAAAATGTTTATAAAATGTTTACATTAAAGTTATTTCATGCTGTACATAGTTTAAAGGCAAGGCCACTTTTTGACATAAATGTTAGTGCTAAATTAACATAAAATTACTATTAATAATATTAAGACCAGAGAATTTTTAACACCTCTACAAGCTCACTTCACGCATCAAAAGAATCAAAAATACTCCTCTTTTTAACAGTACGCATTCTCACGGTCTGTATTTTAATACTGTTTAACATGTCATTAAATACCATTGTTAATTTCATATACACTTTTAGGTGTTCTAAACAAGAATTACTTGATACAGAATTGTTGTCTTCCAGATATAAGGATTTTAAATTTAAACAGTTTTGCAAATTAATATTTTCATCTACTTAAAATGGCCTTCCAGAGTTTACTGCTCTATCTAGATTAGCAATGGTGAAACGACTGTTGCATTCAAAAAACAATTTTCAGCCCAAAACTGTGAAAAATCTAGCACGCAATAGGTTAACTACGGGATGAGAAATGGCAGCCGGCGGGTGAAATCCGGCCTGCAAACGGTAACCGCCATCCACCTAAATACGGTCTTCGAGAAACAAATTCAGTAGGTAACCAACGAACACCTTGAGAGCGTTTAATGAATTGCTTCTGCAACTTGGAGCCAAATTTCAACGAGATTATTAAAAAAAAGTCAAAATTTTCTTTTGTCGCACGGACCCAAAACGTCCAACCAGTAAATTAAACAATAAATATATTTACTACATCTAAATATTTTAATTATTTATTTTTAAATATTTTAAATATTTATTATTATAAATTTATTTATTTTTTTTTATTATATATATATATATATATATATATATATATATATGTATGAAATATTCCCAAAATGCACCTCTCTGAGTTAACTACTAAAGAATTAGAAGCATTATGTCCAGCATCAGAGCAAGATCCTAAAATTGCTGAAGAAGAAGGGAATGCTGTTTATTCTTTTAATTTCAATGATACTGCTCCGCTATGGAAAATGGAAAAAAAAGAAGAAGACAGATAGAATTTTACTGTAAAATAAATGCTGTGCAAGTGTGAATTTATTTTAATACTAAACTGCATATTTTTAACCAATTAATGTCAGATAATCTCCCCCCCTCCACCTCATGCGAAAATGGTAACTGTTATACCCGTCTTTGTTTTGTATTCTTTTGCTCCTGTAAAATTGAAATCACACCTACAATATAAATCAAGAAGTATTTACCGCGAAGAAATTCCTAAAAGTATTTCTGATTAATATTCGCAAAGGGTTTAAAAAATGAATCAAAGAGAATCACGTCCTGTAACAATTCTCATCATCAGCTAAGTTGACGCACATTCAAACGAGTTAAATTTCATTCTGTAATAAATCAATGAACTCTTTTAAATAAAATAGTTTTATGCTCAATTAATTGTCTTCAAGAAGTGAATTAAATAAAGAGCATGTCTTCTATGGAATAGTTTAGCAGCGAGAATGCAGTGATCATCCATTTTACATAACATTCGCGAATAACATATTTCGTGGCACGCCAAATGAATAAAAAAATCACTATAAATTTTAAAGTAGTTTAATAAAAGCTATTATAGCGGTGGCTGGTAGCATTAGCAAACACAAGCACGGCTTCTCACATAAGGGAAAAAGTGTTAAGTTACAAAAAAGACATGGGATCTCGGTAAGCCAGCTTGGTGATAGCGCCAGGAAAAGGGAAGAATGATCACCAAAATTGCAAAAACTCCAGTCTGCAGTTAGAAATAATGTAATTGTAATGAATTTCAAATGCTCAGATTGGTTAAAGAGAGGATGGTTAAAGAGAGCTTACAAACCAGGAAAATTTATTGAATCCCAGAGGCAAAACTCTGAGGAGATCAAACTAGAAAAACTAAACACGCCACTTGGGCGCCTGTCGAAGAATAAACTGCACTTTGACGGACAAATCCAAACCAATATACAAAGCGAAATTAAGATAGCATAACGTCAAAAAAGATGGAATTAAAAAAATGGCGCAGGGAATTACATATAGAATAAGGATATTAGAACTAAATAAAAATATATGATGAACTGCATCGCATACACTTTCTGCAACTGTTCAGACCACATTGTCAATTATGGCATGGTTATGGGAGGATAAACAGTTATCCCCGTTTCACATAATAGCCTCTAATGCTTGTCTCGTTGCGCAAAATCCCCGAGTATTAATGAGAAATGGGACTGACTTGCCTAAGCATCCATCATAATTGGCATCATATTCTGCTTACGTTTCTAGAAGGTATTTGTACAATAAAAGGAAACGCCTAAAAAGCAATTGAAAAATACACGGCCGTACAAAGAAAAAGGGACCAACAATTTCGGGAGGGGGGGGGAACCAAAAGGTGAAAAAAGCTAAATTTTTCACAAAAAGGCATCATTTGGTTAACAAAATTTTAAATTTCGGCCCCCTGGGTACGGCCTTGGAAAAATACGTTTGTGAAAGTATGTACATTACTGAGCATCGGGAGCACTATCACTTGCTTTTAAAAATACTGAATTTTTGATATTGCTCGAATTTAATCGTGATCGCAGAGTCACGTCAGGTCATCAAAAGCATGGAAGAGAATCAATTAACTTAACTTTCCGCTATAAAAAGGACTAACAGAAGCGGGACGATAATAAAATGGGTCTTTTGAAGAAGCAGTAATAACAGAGAGTTGCCAAATTTAGCATAACACCTTTTTAGTACCTTTAAAAAAATCGTTTTCAAAGTACCGCTATGGAGGAACGCAATCCTGCGTTCAAATCTGATATGTTTTAGCGATATGTTTTATACAACGTTAAGTATTAAGATATGAGAATGCCCAGAACATTCTTGCAATTGTTTTTTTCTACGATAACCGGAGGCTAAATTATGCAAGAAATAATGAACTGAAAAATTAGTATTTTGTGCAGTGTTAAAATCTTTAAACGCGTTTTCTGATAAAGTTTGTTTTTCGTGAATTTTCTCTTCGGTGAATGTCATTTCTCATAACGTGTTTAAAATATTGACTTGAAATTTAGACAGGCTATTTTGTTCATTATTAGCTGTATCCTGAAGCAGACTGTAATGCTTATATGTTTATTTGTTTATTTTACGAACATTATTTTTTCCTCTAAAAAATGATTTGGCTAGAAAAAATACTGAGATTTCATATAAAAATTGAAATATTCGCATAATTATAGAACTTTTGCAAATCTTTTGCTTCATAACACCGATAAATGAATTAGTTGTCTGTATAAATATTATTAAATTTTTTACAAACTTTTACTTGAATTTGCCAATATATTTCAAAGTTTACATTTAATTTCATTAAAACTACATTCTAATTTTTAGTTTTATACTTCAATTTAATAAAAAACTTGAATTTTTGATTGTAATTTTATTTTAAAGAACCCAGAAGGTAGGCCCATATCTTAATGTATTTGTTTTACAGCCTGTCTCGTTTTATTTAGCATCTATCCGTAGTTATAATAATTTACATCATTTTATGAGACGGTATGCATGAGAAAGCTCTTTTACAAATACCGTCCCTGACGTCGGACGATATTGGCAAAAAACTTTCTTGGACAAGTAGAGAACAGAAGTATCCTGGAAAGAAGTGTAAAGCGTTCATAAATAAAAACGTCATGCTGAAAGAATATCATGAAATATATAGCTAAAGAACCATCCCGATTAAACCAGCTTTCAAAATAAATATATAAATAAATAAAATAGGATCATCTGCTTGATAGTTACGGTGCAGCAAACAAAGACACGCCCAACTTCCAGTACCCAAGGTTTAGTTTCAAATTAAAATTAGTTATTTTGAATAGTTAAAGCCTTAAAAACCCTTTTTATATACACTTTTAGAATTTTACTTTTTAAAATTCCATTCCGATAAGCACGTGGCTGATTTCTAACAAGACCAGATGCGGTAGCTATACAGAAATTCTACCTGTAATGAAAAAAATATAATTTGAATTCGAAATGAAAAAGAAAAAAATCATGCAAACATGGAGGTGAAGGGGGGAGTGGAAGGGAACTCGTCAACCTGCTGACATCGTATCATATACGTCATAGAAGAAAAATATCTTTTATTAATTGATAATTCAAGAACATAATCTAAACATCCTTGAACTTCACCCAAAATATATCTCGCAGACATGGGAAACTCTGAAAAATCACTGACAGATATCTCAAGAAGGATAACATTCTGCCACAATTGTGCAAATGATGCCATTACCACCAACAGATAGCGAAGGCAGCTGACTCTCCCTCATTATCAGCTCTTGATACGAACAGAATGGTAACCGACGGCTCAAACGTAACGCGCGATAGCGAGTAGGTTTGAGCCGATTAAAGTTAACAATCATTATCGCGTAGCGTATTACTTTTTATGTTTTCTTTTAACCTTGTCAGGAGGAGTTTGTTGATTATTTTGCTTATAAGTATGTTTATAAATGATTTAAGAGATCTCTTTTATGTGAGGAAAGGGAAATGACCATCTACACTAACCTCATAACTTCTAGAAAAGAAACAAAGCCTAAGTGGCCAGGCTAAAATCTTACGTCGAAAAAATTAAACACGTCAGGCGCACTGCCTGATTACCGCAGAGGTCAACCAAGTCACGACCTTGAGTCACTAAGTCTTAGGGACCGCAAAATAGTCCCATTCTTAAAAATTTAGTTCAAAAAATATTAATCTATATAAATAAAACAGAGTGTAAACTGTCCGTTTGTCTGTCTGTCTGTGTCTCGCGTAGCTCCGAAACGGGTGATCGTAGACCTACCAAATTTTGTACGGAAATTCTCCAAGACGGGTCTCAACACACCTCGAAGCGATTTTTCGAAATTCGAATTAGAAAATGTTTTATTTTATGTTTTGTCCGATTTTTAGTGATTTTTCTTGCGTAATACATAATAACGCCGGTAATTGAGCTCGCAAGAAAACGATATTTACATCATCGTATAGAGGAGAAAATTTTCTTTTAAAAACTATTTGTTCGGACTGTGTAACATAATTTGCAGATTTTTGGGAATTTTACAAATAAAATTAAATTTGACGCTGACTTTCGAAAAATATTTTTAAAACTGCTGCATCTTGAATTCTATCTGTCGTAACTTTTTTATATTTGGGCAAAAGACGGGGCACACAATTCGCCCACTTTTAAAAGAAGAACGGGGGGAAAAATATAAATTAGGAGAATTTTTACGAATTTTTAAGTAAAGAAGGATTTTCATTTCAGTAACACCTGCTTATAATTTTCGGTTTGATATCTTGTGGTTTGGTTGTCATGGATACAGTAACAATGATTAAAATTGCCAGTTGAAAAAAATAAATAAAAGCGGGTCCCGGGAGCAGACGATTTCTTTGCTTGGCTCGATTTCCTTTTATAAATACTGGATTTATTTGTGAGAAGAAAAATTAAACTGCATAATCTAGAAAAACAATTTTAAAGCCTTTATAAATAGCGCAGTCTTATCTCTTTTCTTTTTGTAAAGGGTTGCAAGAGAGGGTGACGTATTTTTAAAATTTAAAAAAAATGTCCATTTCATGTAGTGTCTGAGGTATTTAACTCTAAAACGTGAACCTAAAAGACAGCATATCTGAGGAAATAAGACATTTTGAAAGTGAGAAGTTCACTGCAATCAGTCCATTTTCACTTTTTTGATACCGAATGACCATGACATAGTTTTTTTTTTTTGTGTGTGTGTGTCATTATATTGCAATGATCTCAGGTTATTACATGTATGACGCAAATTTTAAGTCAAGAGTGAAATAATTTTGCTTTTTCTAGATTCCACATGACTGGAATTAATTCGAATTACACATGTGAGGAAATTTTTCGTTTCCTACCGTGCGAAGAACGGGCACGCAGCTAGTAAACTATAAAGAGATTCAATCTTAAGCACATGCCCAGGGACTGCTTTTTTTTCTTAGTCTTTTCTGTTTAGTCTTTCTTGTTTTTCTTAACCATTTACGCTTCATATTTATACAAACTCACTCATTATTTAAGTACGTTTGATTGTATTACGACTTCTTGATTTAACAAGAACGATAAATCATGCCAAACGTATAGATTATAAAATACTTTCCAACACAAAAATATTTTTGCGACAAATTTGGCGACGTATTTTCCTTAATACTGGCGACATTTTGGGGATAAGATAATGCTGTATTATCACTGTAAATGCATTTTTATGAGGCCCTGTAAAAAACCTTAATATTTTTCCGATGTTTAACTTAAGAATATAAAAATCTTATACTCATTGTCTAGGGCTAAAAATGTATTAGGGTCTCTCAAATGCCACAGATTGTAATGCATTGGAATTCTTTTGAGTGCTTCTGTATAAGAACTATCAATAATAAAGACTCTATTCTCAAAGGAGAGCATTATTTTGAGAGCCTTAATAATATGTATGCGAACTTTGTTTTCTTTCAAAAAACCGAATATCTCTAAAATAGGTTTTCAAGAATGACTACCCGTAGACTGCGATGTACTGGATTTTTTTTCTCCTGTAAAAGAACTATAAATGCTACTTACACCATTTTCAATAAGGTACATGGTACTGTACATATTTACAGCAGTTAGAACACTGAACGGGTGGAGAACAGAACAGACAAGCAAAGCGAAATCATAAAGACTTCTCAAACTTGCATGTAAGTTAAAAATATATATATTCCTTTTATACGACATAACGGCATTGGACGAACACGGAGAACGAGAAATTTATTCTTTTAAGGGTTAGCAGTCTAAAATTAATTTTCCCCTTGCTAAAGAATCAAAGTTTGCTCCATGTAAATAAATTAAACCGTTTTGGGTTGTAAGGCATTAACGGAATTTCGTCGTACGGAGAAATTCCTCCGAAAGACGCAACACCCTCCCACTCCTAGGCAGATAGCCCTTAGCCATTCCTTAACAAAACACAATACACTAAATCGGTTAATTACAGCACAAGTTACGAATTTTCAAAATCCCCTATGAAATCGTCAAAGCTTAATATAGCTATTTTCGAGGTACTTACTTATAATCCCGGCGGTCTGCCAGGACGAGCTAATTTTCGCCAAGATAAATGCCAGACACGTGAAATTACTGATGGTTCAGAATACGATTGGCAACAGTTTGCCAGCAAATTTGAGGGGAAAATAGCTTGGAGTTAATGACCGCCGGGATAATACGTAAGTACCTTTTTCGATTTATTGCCAAATAATGAAAATATCGCGAAGGTTGGTTCATTTTTCAAAGCATTTTTTTCGCAACATATTTGGCAATTTATCGCAAAAGTCGCCAACATTGGCGGCTTTTAGCGCAACTTTTGAGGAAGGCGCACGATCGTCGGCGGATTATTAGCTAATGATATTGTTGGATAGTATTATATGCTTTAAATAAATGCCCGTCTCTAAACTGCCACTGACCGCATTGTATCGAAATTATTTTGAGTGCTCCAGTAGAAAAACTTTTAACTATGCAGACACTATTTTCGATGGAAAGCTTCATCTTGTTATCCTTAAAAACATATATCAATTTTGTTTCATTTCAATCAAATCTCTTCGTTTCATATCTCTAAAACTAGAAGTCAAAGCCCGTTGTGGAGGCAATCACAACGGCGCTAGAAATAACATTTTACGAAAGCATGTGTACACTCAATATATTTAATCTTCGTCCACCTAAAATAAATAGCTTCATACTCAATTTTTATTACCCACTAGAATTCAAAGCCCGTTGTGGAAGCAATTACAACGGGCGCTAGAAAAAACATTTGACGAAAATTTGTCTTCATTCAATACTAGCTGAAGTACCCACCCGTTAAGGACGGGTACTTCAGCTAGTATACGGGTACTTCAGTAGTAACGGGTACTTTTTCACAAATAAAATGATTTCCTCTGCATAAAACATTGATATTCGAGAGGATGCTCCCAGCGAAACATCTATTGAATGCCAAAAGATTTCGCATATTTTTAGAAGATAACTAGCTGAAGTCCCCGTCGTTGACGGGTTAGTACTGAATGCAAATTTCCATAAAGCAAGAACTTTCGTCAGCATTGTAGGAGTACACAGAATGGATGTAGTATATTGGCAAAGTAAAGAAAGCGAAGTTATAATTTTTATGTATTGTTAAAATATTACAGATTAGAGAATAACTAAGTAATATAATTTCATTCGCTTTAGTCGTAATTATGTGATGCGCGAACGAATATTTACGCATACTGAAATAATTTTCGCAAAATCTCAAAATATAATCAACATTTTTGAAAAATGTGAAGCCTAGAATTTAAGTTGAGTGACAACCTATCATGTCACCCAATTTCGTTTCATTCCCTGCAGTCTTTATTTTGTGGTGCTGGAACAAAATTTCAGCATTTTAAAACGATTTTCGCAAAATCTCCAAATGTAATCAAAATATTTTTAAAATTCAACGCCTATAAATTAAGATTAGCAACTACCTATCATATCACTAAATTTCGTATCATTCGTATTAGTCGTTATTACGTGATGTTTGAAGAAATTTAAACGTATTTTGAGAGAATTTTCACAAAATCTCAAAATCTAATAAAAATGTTTAAAAAATTGGACACCTATAGTTTATGTTGAGCAACCATCTATCATGTAACCAAATTTCCTATTATTCGCTTAAGTCGTTATTACGTAATGCGGGAACAAAGATTCACTCAGTTTTAAACGATTTTCGCAAAATCTCCAAACTTGGTCGATTTTTTTTTAATTAGATGCTTATAGTTTAAGGTGAGTGACCACCTATCATTTCACCAAATATCATTTTTTCACCTTTGCAGTTATTACGTGATGTGCGAACACAAATTTACGCAGATTTTCGCAAAATCTCAAAATACAATCAAGATTTTTTTTAAATTGGACGCCTATGTGTTAAGTTGAGTGACCACCAATCATGACACCTAATTTCATATCATTCGCTTCAGTCATTTTTTTTTTCGTGATGCTTGAACACAAATTTACGCAGTTTGAAAGGATTTTCGCAAAATCTCAAAATCCAATCGAGATTTTTTTTAAATTCGACGACTATGTTTTAAGTTGAGTGACCACCTATCATGACACCCAATTTCATATCATTCGCTTCAGTCGTTTTTACGTGATGCTTAAACAAAAAAAGCGTCACGGACAGAATGACAGACAAACTTTTTTTTGAGGGTCGCATCGGATTCCCGGGTGCTTGAAATGGATAGAAATCGCAAAATTTTTGAATTCCAAGAAATGTACAGACAAAAGTCTAACTTTATTTATATAGATATTTAATTTACGTCCACCGAAAATTCATATTCAATTTTGATTATAGACCCAAATCAAATTTCTTGCTCTTCTGGAAACGCGCGGAATCTTTTCTCAGTCGAAAGATTTCTTTTTGTGTACACGGGTATTCTCATATCCATGCAGACGATTTATTTATGAAAAAAAAAAATTAATCAACTGTGTTATCTGGAAAAACTATTTTACACGATTTGGAATCCCAATTGTATGACGTCATTTCCACTTGAAAAAGGTAATTTTGTCACGCAAATGATGCAATTTTTGTACTCTGGAAATAAAATGGTGCTGAAAATAGTGAAAAGTCGCTTAAAAATGAGGGAACGGATGGATTTGCAGATTTTTAAAGTTGCGCAGATTGTTTTCTATTTTTTTATATATGACTAGCTGCGTGCCCGTTCTTCGCACGGTAGGAAACGAAAAATTTCCTCACATGTGTAATTCGAATTAATTCCAGTCATGTGGAATCTAGAAAAAGCAAAATTATTTCACTCTTGACTTAAAATTTGCGTCATATATGTAATAACCTGAGATCATTGCAATATAATGACACACACACACAAAAAAAAACTATGTCATGGTCATTCGGTATCAAAAAAGTGAAAATGGACCGCTTGCAGTGAACTTCTCACTTTCAAAATGTCTTATTTCCTCAGACATGCTGTCTTTTAGGTTCACGTTTTAGAGTTAAATACCTCAGACACTACATGAAATGGACATTTTTTTTTAAATTTTAAAAATACGTCACCCTCTCTTGCAACCCTTTACAAAAAGAAAAGAGATAAGACTGCGCTATTTATAAAGGCTTTAAAATTGTTTTTCTAGATTATGCAGTTTAATTTTTCTTCTCACAAATAAATCCAGTATTTATAAAAGGAAATCGAGCCAAGCAAAGAAATCGTCTGCTCCCGGGACCCGTTTTTATTTATTTTTTTCAACTGGCAATTTTAATCATTGTTACTGTATCCATGACAAACAAACCACAAGATATCAAACCGAAAATTATAAGCAGGTGTTACTGAAATGAAAATCCTTCTTTACTTAAAAATTCGTAAAAATTCTCCTAATTTATATTTTTCCCCCCGTTCTTCTTTTAAAAGTGGGCGAATTGTGTGCTCCGTCTTTTGCCCAAATATAAAAAAGTTACGACAGATAGAATTCAAGATGCAGCAGTTTTAAAAATATTTTTCGAAAGTCAGCGTCAAATTTAATTTTATTTGTAAAATTCCCAAAAATCTGCAAATTATGTTACACAGTCCGAACAAATAGTTTTTAAAAGAAAATTTTCTCCTCTATACGATGATGTAAATATCGTTTTCTTGCGAGCTCAATTACCGGCGTTATTATGTATTACGCAAGAAAAATCGCTAAAAATCGGACAAAACATAAAATAAAACATTTTCTAATTCGAATTTCGAAAAAATCGCTTCGAGGTGTGTCGAGACCCGTCTTGGAGAATTTCCGTACAAAATTTGGTAGGTCTACGATCACCCGTTTCGGAGCTACGCGAGACACAGACAGACAGACAGACAAACGGACAGTTTACACTCTGTTTTATTTATATAGATAGATTATGAAAAATTTCAAGCGATCGTACAAACGGTGAAGAAGTCATGTAGCTTTTTGGGTTAACTTTGTAATCTTTTTAAATAATGGCATAAAAAAAATTATCTTGAAGTTAGGGATCAGCGTACTATATAGTAGGGTGATACGCTTTAAAGAATAACTTCCCATAGAGCGCAATGTATTGGGAATATTTTGAGTGCTCCTGTAGAAAAACTATAAATGCTAGATAGGATATTTTCAATCGAGTACATGCTACAGTAGATACGAATAACATATTTAAATTTCGAAGAAATCTATGCATATTTACGGAAGTTAGAGCACGGACGGACGGACAGACAGACAAACCGAAATCATAAACACGTTTCAACCTTGTTGGAAAGTGTTAAAAATGATGGCATGTCAAAATCTGGATACGTCACCATAGCATGAGTGCCCGACAACTTCACTACCTGTCTTAGATCTTAGAAATTGGATTCGACTGAGCAATTATATTAAAGTGATATAATTCCTAAATCTGCAAGTGTAAAATCGAGGTAAAACACTTACATGTTAAACCCCCAGAATCCTCATAATTGTTTCAAAACACAGTAGATTTCTCATTTACCCAGAATGAATAGGAAATCCCTCTTACTTTAGGTTGGTATTGGTATTGTGTATTAAAGCAAAGCTACCCGAGAGCTAGCTGCCTAACGAGTGGTGCCATGAGCGAAAGAATTTTCAAGGACTTCTAATGCATATTCACGATACATCTGGAGAAAACTGCCCAAAACTCTAGACCGCTACATCGATGGCCGCGGGATAGGCTCGAACCCGGCTCCTTCACACTTCAGCCATCTACCATGCCTATGTGTAAGTGAGTGCATTTATCCACTCGGCCATAGTGGAGTAATTTAAGTTGTTCTTTTAATCAATCATGCAATTTATAATAGTGACAGAACGTTAGACTCGAAAAAATGTAGACTGTCTCTATACAAACTGTACTATGCACGGTAACAAACAGTGACTTTTTAAGAGCTATGAAACAATCCGGGAAAAAATTCAATATTTTTCTAAAGGGTATAGCTCTCCTGCCAATATCTGATGGCGATTTTTATGCTTAAGAACTTTTCCTGAAAGTTGCACAAGATACATAGGTTTGCTATTAATGAATTAGAAAGATAAGAAAGTATTGCCGCTCTTTTGCATGTCAATATTTCGCCTAACACCACCTGGGTTGTATAGCCTGGGTTGTAAAGAATTATCCTACCACACCACGGTACGGGGTTTGATTTCCGGCATTGACTTTGTTACAGTTTTTTTCCTCTCTTTGTTGGAGGTAACGCTGGCACACGTTTTAGGTACATTCATAATAAAGTGGCCAGTACTTCCGGCCTTAGTTGAGGGCCAAGATCTATAAACGACAAGTGTCTGCCATTAGAAAAGGCCTGTTTAGGGGTCTAAAACCTTCTTTTAACATGTCAAGGGTCCTCCATGGCCGCGTGTATGAGATCCTGACCATGGTGAACGGCTGAAGTGTAAAGGTCTGCGTTCGGGGCCTACCGTACGGCTGTCTATCTAACGGTCTGGAGGTTTGGTCGGCTTTCTCCAGATGTAACGTGCATATGCCTTAGAACCCTTTAAAAACTCAAGGCAGATCAAGGCACCTCCCCTTGTAGTAGGCTTATGTCCCTCGTGTAGGGATGCCAAAACACAACACAAAACATTAACAAATCCCGCGTGATCTTAAAAAGAGAAGAAGTTTTCTTTTTCTTTTCTTTTAAGAAAAAAAAAAGAAAAAGAAAGATATATCCATAAAATTCTTTCTGTAAAATACAGCACTCTCGAATACCTAAAAATTAGCACAAGGTGAGTGAGTAGTATATAAAAATCTGGAGTGACTCCACTCGACTTTCCGAACACTTACGATTAAGATCATCAACAAGCATTTAAATAAATTTTAATCGATCAATAATTCAAACATATGTACCAAATTGAAGTGCAATCGAATGCACCGTTTAAACGCGAGCGCACTTTCAAGAATTTCTCCCCATATGCCATAATGTAAAAGAAATCTTTGTCGTAGCCCTGTAGGAAAACTGTAAGTCCTATACACATCAAAATCAATACCGGTCTTACGATGGTGGTTTATAACTTATATACCCAATTTAAGCTCAAACGAATGTACCGTTTAAACGCGAGCACACCTTCAAGAATTTCCCCCCATAGGCCATAATGTAAAAGAAATTTTTGTCGTAGCCCTGTAGAAAAACTATATAGTCCTATGCACATCAAAATCAATACCGGTCTTACGATGGTGGTTTATAGCATGTATACCCGATTTGAGCTCAATCGAATGTACCGTTTAGGAGCTATCGTGTTCACTCACATACACACAAACATACACGCACATACACACATACATACATACATCTCGTAAAAATAGCATACATGAATTCAGAAGACCTCAAAACGTGTAAATACACCAAAATCTCGAAGTCGAATTTTTTCATGATTACAATAATTTCCTTACATGGTACATGTTCGGAAAGTAAAAACCACGCCTGTTGTGCCACGCCAGTTTTTGAAAACTGACGCAAAAGCTAGAAAAAGGAAAGTTGAGCTGTTAGAGAACAAAATTATGTGGCCAGTGTGAACATGGCCAGTGTGTAACATGGTGATATTGACCAGGAAACTGACTATCGACAATTTCGATAATGCTTTTAATATGTGAGAAGAGCCTCAGAACTAGCATTTAACCAACTCATAATCGCACATAGTACAGCTTGTAAACAGAAATTCATTTTTCAAGTCTGTTGCACTATTGGATTCCTTTAAAAAGCTGTTCAAAAGTTGCAAGATTTGTAAAATTAACTATATAATGCCATTGTGAAAGAAGATATCAGTACAGAAATCCTCTGTTTTTGCAACAAGTGAACGGGTTGGCTATTTGTTAAACAGTAACTCGGAGCTTCGTATACAAACTTGGAGGGGGTTTGAAAACATTGTCAGAAATCATAATTACGCAGGAAGCATACGCAGAAACGTCACTTACACACAAAGGCACAAGGACACAGCAAAACCACAATACAGGATGTTGTGTAAAATGTTTTATTACCCAACAAAAAAGTACAGTGTATTATTATTATTGTTGTGATTTGATGTTTAAACAAATCCAGACTTTTACTGTAGTATGAGACTGTTTGAAAATTGTAATAGGCAATCTTCCGAAAAAAAAGGCGTAAAACTTGGCAGCTATGACATATGACAATGAGGAAGACATGAGAGCTTGCGTAGAGCGCTAGCTATCGATTTCCGCTCGTTCTTTCCTCCGTAATTATGTTTCCTAACGATGTTCTCTACCTACCATCCAAGTTTGTACACAAAGCTCCGAAACACCATATACAGGGTGAATCTAAACTGTTGTGCGAAACTTTATGGGGTGATAGGGCTCACAATGAGGAATCATAATCACATAGCAATCTGGAGTGAAAAACGCAGTTTTAACTTAACCGGTAATAATCACTTTTGGAAAAGCATTGAAGTGTCCGTCTAATTTCTTAACCAAGTTTCATAAACAGTAGGCTCCTCTCCGAAAATTTCATCCATGAAATAAAATAAACTTTTTAAACTATCCATGTTAGTCTTCTGTTTTCGGAGAAAAATACATTGGTTTCTGACGAAACAATGGTCGGAAAGCGCACTGTTGCTTCGGCACATTTTTCCGAAGTGATTATTAACAGCTACACGAAGACGACGTTCCTGTGTGATTCTGATTCCTTATTATGTGCCCTATCACCCCTTAAAGTTTTGCCCAAGAGTTTAGATTCACCCTGTACTGGCGGAAAAGTTCGGAAATTTTTCAGTTGTTCTGCAGATTAACCAGAGATCCGTTAAATCGGAAAATTGTTTTATTTCTCATGCTACCTAGATAATCTGCATATTACATACTAGGCACTTCTTAAAAGTGAAGCAAAGGTCTTAGCTGCTTATAATGTTATTATTTTTTAAAAAGTCAAAATAACATATTATTACAGCTCGGGAAACAATGAGTATGTAATTTATTTATTTTCCGATATCTATAGAATCAACTAATACTATCCATCAACAAATTAATCGATAGAATTACTGAATCAAAATAATACAATACAAAGAACCAAACGGTTTAAAATATTGTTACAGCAAAGAACTTAATTTGCAAAACATATGATAAAATTATGCTTACTTATAACAACTCTATTATGAGCGTTAACAGGAAAAAACTTCTGAACTTTAACGTTAACAAAGCCGTAAATATGAACACCACTTAGGTAAAGCGGGAAAACTCTCGATGTTGTCATTGTTGTTGTTATCGTGTCTATGGACAGACGACACTATCCATGGAAGAGGGGTGCCAGTGCCCCCGAGGGGATTGGACTTCTACTTCTGGTCCCTAATTTTGAACCGATTCCAGATGAGGAACCAACCACCACCTGAAATCGCCCCCCCCCAGAGGTATCGTTTAACAACTTGGAGGACATTGGAGCCACGACGGATTTCACGTGCACCAGCTCCCATGAGGGTACACGGTTCCACAGCAATCGAGCCGAGAGTGAGATGACCCTCCCAAGCACTGGCCAGCCGGATGCTGCTTCACTTGCCGTATTCTTATGGGAACGGAGTTTACCGACCAGACCACTGCGAGACAAAACTCTCGATTCCGCACTTTAACGAAGTAAATCAATTAATCTGCAGATTTGATAAGTAAATCAGGCATTAACGGCTTTCGAGCCTTAGCGGTAATAAATATGCTAACAAGAGTGTTACTGAAAGTATTTTACATTTGATTTGTTTAGTATGTTATATCTTACTTGTTTATTATTCTAAGAAAAGAAACACATTCTTATTGGGGGGAAAAAAGTGCTTTTATTAGTCTTTAAGACAGTATTTCTCACAGACTTAAAGTACAAAATGTATTGTGTTAGTTGTCGTATAATGATGGAAACGGCAATTTCTCGGTAGGTTGGAGCCTGGAAAATAAAGCATTAAACATCAAAAGTCATTTCAAAATATGAGATTAATGATTATAACAAAATTATTCAGCTTCTTCATAAGGGGTTCAAAATATCTTTTTTTTTAATAATTTAATGGCACCAGTATAAACTTTTTGTTCATCGGTATTTTAATGTTGTAAATATATAACCTTGCTTAATTTCCCCCCCTCTTTTTTTTAGCTTAAAGCAGTGCTCCCAAACCACTGGTCAGCGGACCGGTGCCGATCTGCATGACTTTACGCCCCGGTCTATTTATATCAATTTTTTTTTTAAATAACCAGCAGCAGATGTCGCTCTAACTACAAATCTTATAAATAAAAATGAAATTCTGTTTGTTTGTTTGTTTATTTGTTTGTGGATTTGAGTTGTATACAAATCCACAAAAATGGACCTATCAGCCTGAAATTTTGCACAGATATGTAAAATAATATAAAATAAATCATAGTCCACTTTAAAACTTTGAAAGTCCACCCGTTCCCGGAATTTAAGAGATTTTTTATGTTCTCCACGCAAAAAGCTTTCCGTAATTGTAACCCCTGTAGTGAAAAAAGTGTGAAATAAGGATCGTGGTTGCCATGTGTGGCGATTTTGCCGAATAAGATGTTTTAAATTCTCAAAGTAAAAATAAAAGAATAATAATGATTTTTTTTGTTAGTTTATATTCGTAAGGTTATATTTTTTTTAATTATAATATCGTGTGCATGGGAAATCGGAGCAGGAATGAAATGTTTTATACGCAAAACAATAAGAATTGAAGATTTCCGAGGCTAATATGTTAAAATTTTTTAGTTTGGCGAAAAAATAAAATGGCTCAAATGCCGAGAAAGTGAGTTCTAGCGGTTTGCACAGTTTCCGGCTTGGCGAATTTACTGAGAGCTTAAGGAAACGGATTTTTGAAAACAAGTACAAAGGCTTTATTAGAATACAGCGTTAAATTTTAATGATCCCTGCGAAAATAATGCAGTTATTAAGGGATTTCAAGCGATCTATCTTCAGCATTCTCGCGAATTTGAGGAGGATTCTAACGCTTGGCGCTATTTATCGTAATTTAATCGTCTGCTATTTGGGTTATGAATACACCTGCGTATAAGTTTTTGAAATTTTCATTCAGGTGGAATTGTGCATTTTTCAGAGTAGCTTTTCTGCATCTAATGTATTACATCCAGAAAAAAGGATGTTAGAAATATCAATTTTAATTTTGTTTAATCACACTCATGAATAATGATACACTTTCCAACTTCATGAAAGAAGGAACGAAAATAGGGAAGACCCATGGATTATAACTCTTTTTATATATAGCACTTTAGTGCGTATTTAAAAATCTGAAAGTGTGTCAGATTTTCTATGATTCTAGCGCTTGGCGCAATTTAATGAGAGGGTATTTTTAAAAACAAGCGTAGGTTATCTTATAAATAAAAATGAAATTCTGTTTGTCAATTTGTTGATTTGGGTAGTATACAATTCCACAAAAATGGACATGTCAGCCTGAAATTTTACACAGATATGTAAAATAATATAGAATAAATGATAGTCCACTTTAAAACTTTGAAACTCCACTTAAAAACGTTTTCCTCCTGAAGTGTTCCCTTAATTTCCGTTCCCGGAATTTAAGAGATTTTTTATGTTCTCCACGCAGAAAGCTTTACGTAATATTAACCCCTGTAGTGAAAAAAGTGTGTGAAATAAGCATCTTGGTTGCCATGCGTGGCGATTTTGCCGAATAAAATGTTTTAAATTCTTAAAGTAAAAATAAAAGAATAATAATGATTTTTTTAGTTTATTTTTTTAGGTTATTTTTTTTAATTATAATATCGTGTGCGCATAAGAAATGAGAGCAGGAATGAAATGTTTTATATGCAAAACAATGAGGATCGAAGATATCCGAGACTAATATGTAATTTTTTTTAGTTTGGCGAAAAATAAAATGGCTGATAGGCCGATTTTTAGAGTGTGAGTTCTAGCGGTTTGCACAGTTTTAGGCTTTTTGGCTCAATTTACTGAGAGCTTAAGGGAATAGCATTTTTGAAAACAAGTGTATAGGTTTTCTTAGAATTCAGCATTAAATTTTAACTATCCGTGCAGAAATAATGCAGTTATTAGGGCATTTCAAGCGATGTAGCTTCAGAATTCTCGCCAATTGAGTGCATTGATTTAACTTGGGGGAAATCCGCCAAATTTCAGAAAATTGAAATCTTCGCATTTAGTACATCGAGGTAACGATGAATAAAACATGTTATAGTTGATAATTTAAAAAATGCGGCTGTATTAAGGGATTCCACTTTTCAAATAAATGCCTGGCGGTCGAACCATTTCCCATTTTGATTGCTGCTAAGTCAATGCTTCGAATGATTCCCTGAAAAAACTCTTGCAAAATGGCGTATGCTGGCACTTTGGCGAGGCTTAGATTTGAAACTGGATTTTACTTGAGACTGGTATATACGTATAATAAGACTGGTTATAGATAAAAATGAATGTTGGTATGTGTGTAGGAGGTTGAAAAACTCCAGCACCGTTTTACTGATCACCATGAAATTTGGTTCACCTAAGTCTTTTATCATGGAGAAGGTTTTTATGCTATCCGTTTTCCTCTAACTTTTCACTAGGTGGCGCAGCAGAACGTCGAATTCTATTCCGTTTAGCCGTTTGCTATGCGAATATCGGCCAACAAATTTCGATGAAATTTGGTACACGCGAATATTAGAACACGGAGAATATTTTTCACTATCCATTTGCTGTAACTTACCGCTAAATAGCGCTGCAACGCATCAACTTCTATACCGTTCGACTGATCGGCATAAAATTTTTTATACTTACACATTTGAGAACGAAGAATATATTCTAACTGCGTTACTTTTGATGTTACTCACCACTAGACGGCACTGCAATGCATTATTATTTTAACTCGCCCCTAGATGGCGCTGCAGCAGGCCAAATTTTTGACCATTCAAACGGTGGCTATGAAAATTAGTATACATAGCTATTTGAACAATGAGACTATTTTGGCGTTATCCATTTTGCTATAACTCGCCACATGACGGCGCTGTAGCAAATCATTACTTTAATTAACCACTAGATGGCCCTGCAGTGTATCACTTCTTGACTGTGCGAATAATCGCTATGAAAATAGGTAAACATAGATATTTGAAGACGGGGAAGAGTTTGGCACGATCCATTTTCCTATAACTTGACACTAGATGTCGCGTCAACACATGAACTTCAAGACTATTCAGCCGATCGTCATGAAAATTCGTATACATCGATATCTGAATGCGAAGAATATTTTTGCCGTATCCGTTTTGCTAAAACTCGCCACTAGATTGTGCTACGCCTTTGAAATTCAGTATGCATGATTATTGAACACAATATAACGCGATATCCATTTTGCTATATCTCTTTATTACAATAAATAGTAATCACAACAAATATTAATATCAAATATTCCATTCATTCCCGTGCGAAGAACAGGTACTTCAGCTAGTTATCTTATATAATAAAATCCGAGAGTAAACATTGTATGTAGCTATGTAGGTTTGTAGGCAAGTTTGTGACCACCACCAATTTACATCATCGGATAGAGGAGAAAATTTTCTTTAAAAATTGTTTGTTCGGACTGTGTAACATATTTTTCAGATTTTTGGGAATTTTTCAAATAAAATTAAATTTGACGCTGACTTTCGTAAAATATTTTTAAAACTGCTGCATCTTGAATTCTATCCGTCCTAACTGTTTTTATATTTCGCAAAAGACGGAGCATACAATTCGCCCACTTTTAAAAGAAGAACGGGGAAAAAATATAAATTAGGAGATTTTTTACGTATTTTTATGTAAAGAAGGATTTTGAATACAAAAGCAGGTGCTTCAAGATTTCGTTTGATATTAAGCTTGCAAATTTAGCCGTCATAGTAACTAAAACTGAATAGCTGCCAGTTGAAAAAAATAAATAAAATTACTTTAAAATAACTGAATTTTCGCATGCGAAATTCATACGTCATTTTGATGTAACGAGTTTAAAACCCCTTTCGAAACTCAATCAGAATAACGGAGTCACAAGCAAAACATATTGCACGTACCAAATAATTCCATTTTTTATATTACGTTGCCAGAAAAAGAATTGAATGCTGTTTTTACAACAATGAATTACCCAGCATTATTTTCGATTGAGTTTCTAAACGGGACAGTTTTCGAATCGCAAGAAATATTTTGCAGTGCTAAATACGTCAATCTGACAAGAATTATGCATAAAAATGTATGGAGAGCTGTTCTAGTGACAACGATAAAGTGAAGCGATTAATGTTTTTGCTAATGTGTAAATTGCAAAGAATCGCCAAACAATAAAAGACTACATTCGTAGCAAATATCTAAACCGTTTCTTTAAATTAAGCATTAAAGATGGAAAAACGAAAATATATTGGTATTAGTAAAAGATGGTATAATTAATAGTTAGTAGATATTACGACAATACTAATCAAAGCACAATATACTGCATTAATAAATACTTTGTGAAACTATTCGTTTCCATTCGTTTTTCAACAGCCGTCTTACATCACAGCTAACTAAACATTAAATAATTTTAAGTCGCGTTAATATATCCCGCGGTAGTTTCCACAGAAAAGACTGTACCTGAACTTTTTTTTTTTCTTGGAGAATCTGTTTTGTCACAAGTAGTTATGATCACATTTTAGGAAAATTTTCTCTTCTTACCTTGCGAATAGCGGGTACACAGCTTTATAATTATAAAATAAAACGGTTCTCCACATCATGTTGTATCTAAGGTATTAACGGTATAACTTAAACCTAAAAAAGAGTATGATGTAGGAATGTGACATTTTGAAAGTTAGAAATTTTTAGGAACCGTCAAGCTTTTCTTTTTCTGATCGCGAATGACATCAACATAGTTTTTTGTGTCATAATATTACAATGGTCTCAGTTCAGTACTTATACTAACTTTACCAATAACTAATGAGTAACAGCCATGAGTCTAATTATTTTGCTTATTTTTAGATTCCATATCACTGGAATCAATTCGAATTATACATGTAAGAAAAATTTTCGTTCGTACCGTGCGGAGAACGGGTACGCAGCTAGTATTTGTACAACACTTGATTTAATATATTAAATAGATGCTTGTATAATGCTTATTATTTTTGGCTGACGTTGGTCTGTGAACTATTTTTCCTATTTTTATCGATCTGCAGATGCAAAAAGATATGAAACACTGGTTTAAAGAATTTTTAATTCAAGTACAAACTTTAAATAGCTTTTTTCCACATTAAAATGGGATTTTTTTTTAACATTTCATAACAATATTCAGAATTGTTCATGATTTTGATTGGTCTGTCGCTTCGAGCTCTAAGTGCATCAATAACCTCAACAATGGGTAACATTGATTTATTCTACATATACCACAGCTTTCATTGAAAATGGAGTTTGTTGAATACACCATATCAATGAACGTAAATTCTTAATTCTTTTAAATCATAATTAAAAAATAAAAAAGATTAATTAAATTTAAATTTAAGTTAAATTAAAATGTGTAATTATTTTAAATCTTACAAAAATATAAAGCAATATGATTAAAAGAATATTAATAACTAACAACCTGTATTCAAAAACTGAAATTTTAAAGTGAAAATTTGTATAAACACTGACTATATTCTTTTTGTACTTAAATAAACTAAAAAAATTACTTAATATATAATTTCAATATTCATAATATTCCTGTGACATGTTAAATTATACAAAATTATTAAGATACATTTTTTATATACATGATAAATATGTTCACTAAAATGATTGGGAAAAGCTTCTGTTGAATTCTTTTCTATATATATTACATAAGAATAAAAGATACCCAACAATATATTTATTGTTTAACAAGTTGAATTTAAATGAATATCCATAAAACTATAAACATACTAAATAAAAGTTCCTCGAATGGCAGACACTCAAAATACCATACGCTCAACAAAAATGTCTAACTTTTTATGTGACATTTTATTAGGAAACGTATATTGAACAATTCTAAACCAGTACGAAAGGAACTTTTTTAAAGGTACAAATTCTGCTAAACGACTGAAACAGGTTATATATTTTTATAAGGAAAGAAACTAACGAGCTATCAAAAAATGATCTATATTTCGCCAAATCAGCAGATGAATTGTTATAAGTCATCTTTCAGTGACAGGATTGCATTACTTAGATTTCTTGTAATGCGGTCTACCCGCCTGTAGTATTTAGTCACAATAAAACATACACTGTAGAAAGTACCAGATTCTACTGGTTTTGCTAGGGGGAAAGGGTTGTTCGCATGTGCAGCACTGGTGAATTTGGAAGATCTGCTGTCACACATACGAAGGAAATAATCCTCAACAACTACAAAAACAGAGCATTTGAAGCTAGCTATATACATTGTTTCATATTTTCTGAGTCCAAAAAATCTAGAAATAATTTCCCTTTTCATCAGTTAATGAATTTAAATATTTAAGTGACGAGAATAGATATTTTAGTGCCGTAACTATAATGTAAAAACAGAAAATTAAACTAGTTACTCTTTTAAAGAACAAACGTGAAAGCTATTGTTAGTCTTCCCCGTAACCTAAATAAAGATTACTTTCTCGACAGAAGCTATTTTTTTTTTTTTTTTTTTTTTTTTGTAAGCTGCTGAAACTCAACCTTAATGTAAAATTAATAACTTTTTTTGTCTGAAAAGAGCAGATCGGAAAATAAACGTAGCAGAATAAGCGCACTCTAATTTATGATTAAATCAGAAAACAGCCAGCTTAAAACAGAAGCTTTCTCAGATGCTGCATTTCTTACACAATAAAATCCTTCCACAGGATAAAATTCTGTTGGAATTCTAGAGCAAAACTGTCATCAACTCCTCACCATACAGCAAAGAAATATTCGCAAATAGCATTAAAAAATAAGCTTCTCAAAACCAGAGAGAGATCGCTTACAAAAACATACAATACAGAGCCTGATGCAGTAAACTCAGCGTAATTAGAGCATTTGCTCAACTGAACTGTAAGTCTCTTGAGCATCATGCTCTTTTATAACTTCCGACGACGTTATTCGAAGATTCTACGACTTTCGTCTACTAGTATTTTCCCGAAATCTTCAGTTATTAGATTGCGTAATAAAAATTCAATTGAGTAATACTAGGCTGATGCGTATTAATAATGTAGGGAAGCAAACATTACAGGCTGGAACCAAAACTAAGTTCTCAAAATTGAAGTCTGCTAAGTGATAGCGAGAATTCTAGAATTCTAGAAAACTCGAGAATTTTATAAAACCCTACGTTAAACAATGGAAACATTCCCGAATTCTAGTTAGCTAATTTTCCTGCAACAAAATGCAAGTTTTAATTATTTAACACGCAAAATACGAATTTTATATTACGTTTATCCCAAAAAGAACAGGTCACCCCTAAAATTCGTAGTAATTCTATATGATATATCCCATAATATTACGTGCACTGCAAAAAAAGTCTGTCAAATTTACAGAAAAAAACTGTCAGTCAGGATTCCAGTTTATTTCCGTCTTTCTTTTTTTTTTCTTTCTTTTTTTTTTCTTTACAGAAGTCTTCTACAAATTTGACAGATTCTCAGTTGATTTCAGAAATCTTCCGTATAAGGAAAACAATACGGAAGATTTCTGTAAAATATACGGAAATAAACAGGCGTCCAGGCTGATAGTCTGGTATAAATAGATATAAAAAAAAAGTTTTTGTTAAACATTTGTTGTTAAACTTTTCTGTTAAACTGACAGAAAAGTCAGTTTAACAGACTTTTTTTTTGCAGTGTGTATTTCTGCTCAAAATTTCTGAAAATGATGAACAAATCTGATGGACTGGTACACAGTTTATTTCCGTATATTTTACAGAAGTCTTCCGCATTTTTTTCCGCATACGGAAGATTTCTGTAAAATAAACTGAGAATCTGTAAAATTTACGGAAGACTTCTGTAAAGAAACAGAAATAAACTGGTGTCCTGGCTGACAGTTTTTTTCTGTAAATTTGACAGACCTTTTTTGCAGTGTAAGAACTCCAATTATCAACATTTTTCTCATTTTTTGTTATATTACTTAATACTTTGATATCAACTAAAAGCAGGTATTATGTTTGTTTTATGAATTATAAAAGTTGAAAAAATTCAAACGTTATTAATACTTCTCTAAAATGTGTGATTTCTTGGGCTTTTTTTTTTTTTTTTCCACATTCCCTAGCCAAAAAACATCGAGTTTCTAACGATGCTTAAATTTATACAACTTATGTTGATCCACAAAATAATCATAGCAAACTTCTACCTTGTTGACAGTAGCGTAGAAACTATTCTGGAGTAAATCAGATCATTGAAGAAACTGATTCATAACCAAGGCTTGTGGCATGATTTGTGTTTCTCGTGTTAGATAAAATCTCGAATATCAGACGCACCAAAAGCACAGTAGTGCTTCGATTTTTGTCGCATAATTCGACCTCGCAATCCAAAAGTCTTACAGACAAAACAGCATTTTTAAAATCCAAAAAGATTCGAAATGTGTGAAAACATTAACCATCCCGAAATCCCGGGGACCTGATGGCTACACAGGTCTGCACGGATCTGTCGCTGCCGGCTGTCATGCGAACAGTTTGGTCTCGGGTTAAAATCCCGTTATCCCACGTATGTATGTGTTTGTCCTAACATGGTGATGTACATTGAAATAAAGGTGATCCTCATATTTAGAAACAACAGAGTTGAAGGACTAAAAGAGCCACACAGATCTAGATGAACTCTCTCCCAAAAACAACATCACTGAGGCAGCTGCAGGATTAACCAATAGAGTAGGTCAAATAAAAACTTGATAAGCACATGTAATAGCGATTTGGGTTATGTTTACCAGTTCTTTTCGCTCCATTCGGCACCTTT
Organism: Cheiracanthium punctorium; assembly: GCA_038373885.1. Taxonomy (NCBI): domain Eukaryota; kingdom Metazoa; phylum Arthropoda; class Arachnida; order Araneae; family Cheiracanthiidae; genus Cheiracanthium; species Cheiracanthium punctorium. Next base: position 193,963 of record JAWZYV010007322.1, on the reverse strand, counting down.
TTCGACCATGTGGTAGGCGTAGATTACGCGAGGTTGATTAGTGAAGTTTTTTCCACTTTTGTGTATCACAGCGCCATGAAGGACAACGCAGTCGCCTGAAAGTATAAAAAATGTATTTTACTATAAAGATCTACCTAAAGGCTTGAAAACTTTTTTTTCTCTTTCTTATATGATTACATAAATCGTCTATGGTTTCCAGCAAATAAGACTCCGATTTCAAACTTAAAAATCGCAAAAACAAAGATAAAAGAAGAACGCAGCAAACGGTATATTTGGTATGTAAACCGTGAGAATTTTATACAGAAGTTTCGAAATAGTAGTTACAAAAACTGCTAATAGATGGCGATGTAATCGCATATTTTTATAATGGATCGACCACTATATTCTTCCGATCTGACCCCTTGTGAGTAGTTGTTTTGGGGCACATTGAAAGACACTGTCTGCTGGAATTATTTCAACACGCTTGTCGAACTTGCATGATCGATTTCTGTGGCATGTGAATCCCTTTCCGTTCTCACATTACAGGATGTGATGACAAATTTCACTATACGTTCACTTGCACTACCTCTGTATGTCAAACGGTGACTTCTTGCAGAGAGAAAGTTTACTTATACGTTTTTCGTCGTGAAGCGCTATAGGTTAGCAGACAATGTAACTTCTATTTCGAAACCTTTGACATTTTTACACTTTTTACAGGATGTCCTAAAATGGTGGCAACACCATTTAATTCTTAATCTATTAGTGATAATTGGACAGTATAAATTGAAAAAATATGCAAAATAAGTTTAGAAATAAGACTCCGTTAAGAAAAAATTCCTCTCGTTCATTTATAAAACGTTACACTTTTAAAATTTCTATGCTCCTCAGTAGAAAAAAATTCCAAATAAGTAACATGTGCTCCATACAGTAGTGAGATGACGTACAAAATTTCAGCCTTTCATCATTGAACGTTTCAGAGATATCTTTTAAAAAAGATGATCTTGGACTATAGATGATTTTGAATATAAACTATTGCTTATTGCTAGACTGGAAAACATATTTCTTTTGTAATTTCTGTACAACCCCGGAAATGCAATCATTAGACGTGAATTTTTACTTTCGAGAAGCCATTGAAAAGTGGTTTAAGGCAGCGTTATATTTATATTCATATCTCTGACACTTTCAGAATATAATTTTCAAATTTTGAAATCGCCTTATTAGCGTATTAAGCACATATATTTTTTTTTTTTTTTTTTTTTTTTTTTTTTTGTACGGGGGTCGTATGAAAATGTAAAAAGTGTAACTTTTTGAAAATTGATGAGAGGAGTTTTTTTATAGCGTAATCTTTTTCCCGGACCTTATTTTGATCATCTTTTTTTTTTCAATTTTCATTACCCACTTGTCTCTAATAGACAAAGAATTAAAGCTCGTCACCACTTTTTGGGGGACACCCCCACTTTTTGTTGCATTCTTATATTGATTTTTCTTTTTGAGATTTTTAATTTCAAAATCAGGGAGTTATCTGCTAATTACATAAATCAATAAAAAGAACAGGACAGACCTAGTTTTGCAGGTATTGGAATGTACTGATCCTCTCTGTACTCTGGAATTTTGCCTTCCGTTAGGAACAAGGGATCCTTTGCTGGGTTTCTGATGCATCTCTGGTACACGTCACCTGAACAGAATTTTTAAAATTAGAAACTATTCTGGAGTAAAGAAGATATTTCCGTTTAACAAAAAGCAATAGATGCATTGAAAATCGTGGAAATAATGGCCTCTTTAAACGAGGCTTAAAACAATGCTCTGAATTAAAATTCTCAGATAAAAATGTGCGAACCACTTTGTGCCAACTCGATCGAATTAGAAAGTGAGAGCTTCTATCAAATTTTCTATACATATCATGCATGGAAGTTAGTATTTTTAGTAAGCTTTTACTTATTAAATTATTGCTTTCAACCAAAAGTAATAGATCTGAATTTTTAAGAAGTTTTATGAAACTTAGGGATAAGCACTAAGCAATCATAATTACCATTTTTCAAATTAAGTAGCTTATCAAAAGCTAATTAATTTTATTGTTAAAGAATACCGAAATATTAGTGTGAGCAAAATTAGGATTTTACTATCCTATGATAGAGCTAGTAGTTGATGCTATAGCTTTTTACATGTAATAGCACCAGCATAAGTTACAACCAAGGTATTTTTCAGTTTTATTTTACTTCTTAAAATACTTTGAAAGAAGAGTTAAAAGATTTAATTAATAAATATTTTAAAGAAGATATAACACTAATTGTCTTAGTTTAGAATTCGGTCTATTTTCTCCTTGACACTTCGCACTCCTCGATCTGACCTTGGTTAGTACTCCATACCAAATTCGGTATGGAAATTCTCCAGGACGAGTCCCGACATACCTCGAAGCGATATTTTCGAAATTTGAATTATTTTAGGAGATATCGATAAAAAACTTGTCGCAAAATGCTAATGTTTTATCTCCGCCATTTAGCAATAGGAACCCCGCAGTGGAAAAAGTAAGAATTTAAGCATATCTAGGTTGATATTTTTAGCAAGTTTATTAAATGATTCAGACTCTTGAAGTAAAAATAAAAGAATAAAGATTTTTTTTAGATTATTTTGTAAGGTTGTTTTTTAATTAAAATATCGTGTGCATGTGAAATCAGAGCAGGAATGAAATGTTTTATACTCAAAAGAAAAATGGGATTTGGAAATTTTCCGGGACTAAACGTGCAACTTTTTAATCTGGCGAAAAATAAAATGGTTGATATGCGATTTTGAGAAGATGATTCTAGCGCTTGGACCAATTTAATGAGAGCGTATATTTAAAAACAAGTATAGGTTTTATTGAAATCCGGCCTTCAATTTTAATTTTCCGTCCCGACATATCTCGAAGCGATTTTTTCGGAATTCGAATTAGGACATCTGTTGTTTATTGCTTTATATTTGAAGCCAAAATGTGCCAAACACTGCTGTTATTGTACGACTAGAATTCAAAGCCAGTTGTGAAGCAATTACAACGATCGCTCTTCTGAAAACGGAAAAAATGTTTCGCATTCCAAAGATTTCGTTTTCTGTACATAGTTATTCTTCTGTCCACAGACGATTTCTTTACTTGGCTCGATATCCGCTTCCGAAAGTGAGAAGTTCACTGCAAACGGTCAAACTTTTCACTTTTTGGATAGCGAATGACACTGACATAGTTTTTTTGGGTGTCATTATATTGCTATGATCTCAGGTTAGTACATATGACGCAAACTTTGAGTCAAGAGTCAAATAATTTTGCTTTTTCTAGATTCCACATCACTGGAATTAATTCGAATTACACATGTGAGGAAAATTTTCGTTTCCTACCATGCGAAGAACGGGCACGCAGCTAGTCTTATTAAAAAAATATATATATATTTTGTGCTTGGAGACCTAATTTTGCTTTTGCCCATAACAGATATCTTTATCTAAATTCTAGAATGATGCAAAATAATACTTAATATTAATGGAATCCCATGATTTGCAATGTATCAGAATATAATTCCGAATTTTCGTCAAATAATTACTTAATTAGGACTATAAATAGACCACTAGTATTTCAGATGCCTCCTCATTCTGCTGATATCCCTTTCAACAAAATGAAAACTTCACCAATATTACACTGTATGAAGAAATCTTGAAAGTAAAAATTAGTTTCTAAAATCTGAAATGTATGCTAAATTACAGTAGATCGCCGATTATCCAAAATCTAGTCAACCGAACTGTCTAATCGAACACCAATTTTATTCTTTTTTTTTATTTATTTAGCACGCGAAATTTAGCCTCCTCCCCCCCCCCCCTCCACGATCAGTGTGTTAGCAGTAACAAGAAAGTAAGAGCTTCGAAATATTAGGTGAAATCAACGTCAGTCAGACAAATAATAATAATTTTGACTCATCCCCCCCCGAACCTTCGTCGTGGACTAGTCATTTGTCCACTTCATACACAATATTTTTTTAATCTTCTTATTTACAACTAAATTTCATAATAAGCATAGATCTACTGTATTGAAAACAATGTTACGCATTAACATTATAAACCGATTCAGTTCAGTCAGAAGCATACCGTTAGTTGCTCCGGATGCAACTAATGAACTTTCGACAATCCGAATCAGCACCGTTCCAAACAGATTCGAATAATCCTTTCTGTATAGATACTGGTAGATTATAGTGTTGTGAATTGGAGGGATTCTACTTTCTGTAATTTTGTGTGCACCTACCTTTATGAGAGCCTGGAACATAGCACAGGCATCCGTTTTCCAGGGTGACATCGTTTAATAAAGGAAACCACAGACCAATGCAACTGTGAGGCTCAGTGTAGTAGAAGGTTGTATCTTGGTGAGGATGCACTGAAATCAGCCATTCAAAATTAGAATATTGATATTAACAATGAATTATGATTTAATTTTTACCAAAATAAAAAATAAAAGAATATTTTTACTTTTTAAGTTTACGTCGTTTAATAATTTGACCCCGTTCATGTTGGACAGTCGATAACGAAGAGCAACTGAATAGACTTCCCAAATGGTCTCAAATCTGCAAAAATGTTCTGCCGTTGCCATTGCTCTATTTAACTGCCACCAACCTGGCGGTCGATCGAATAGCCAAATATTTTTTTTTCTTCTTCTTTTTTAGGCACAGCTGCCTTAGAATAATGCCAGCGAACGGGTTAAACTTGGTTTCACCGATAGTTAATGCTTCATAAAAATTTCCTCTGGTTACTTTGCATCTATCATGAAAATAAATTGAAAAATTTCCTTCGCATTTATTTAAGGCAGTCCCGTATGGCTAGAAAAATTTCGTTGAAGACTCAAAATTTCAAAAAAGATAGAATTTCTCATTAAGAAAACTTGATTATTGATTCCAATTAATAAGAATAGTTCTCGCAGGCCAGTAGTGGGGCTCTTATACAAGCAAAATATGGGTATAAAATATGGTAAATTAAAGCATCCCAGATTTCAAGAAAAGTTAATTTATTTAATTTTTTGTAAATTCAGAAACTTAACAATCTAAACCAGAAATACTTTTAAAAAATGGTATTGATTCTTCGAAAAATTTGTAAGACGAGCAAATTGCAAAACGAGTGATTGTAAAATAGGTTGTTTTAGGAATGTTGCCCATCCTAGTCGTTAGAAGTCGAAGTTTAGTTAATGATTTGTTAGAACAGTTCTTGCAAGCTCAATTAAATGTTGATCAGTTAAAATAGACCTATGTCCGATAATTACCTTAAATATCGGGTACAAAAACTCACAGTAATGCTGGCACTGATACCCGTCACCTTCGTTCCCTCTGTAATGATATATATTGTTGCGGAATTACTCTGCTACTCCTGGGGTTCGTCGTTTTAAAGTCCAGTTGGTGTATAAAGTTCAAGTAAAAAGTCTCTTGTAAGGATGGAACACAAACTTTATTGCTTCTAGAACTTCGTAGTACAATCAGCTGTACACCATTCACAAGCACAATCTAGCAGTAACGTGCTTTTAACAATTCGCTTGGGTCAGAAGCTCTCACAAATGCTGTATTTCTCACAAAAATAAGTCACTTTCACAGGCAAAAATTCAGTGAAAATATAAGAGAAATAACACTAACAATCTCTAAAGACTCAGCGATGAAGAATTTACACACAGCACTTAAATTCAAAGCTTCACAAACAGCGCGAAACACAGCTTCCTTCACAAAGCAAGCGTATTCACTCTCTTAAAGCTTGATCAACACTGAACTGTCGGGGCGACGCAGGCTGCTATAAATAGCCGACGCAGGAGGTACAAGAGGTTTCCAGAAAAGTCAATTTCTCGAGAGTTCTATATAAAGCGTGAATTTTGCTTACGTCATAGAAGAGAAATGTTAGGTTATTATGCGTTTTAATGCAGGAAAAACAGCTTCCAGGCCCCATTGGGAAAATCGCGCCAAATGGCCAAAAAGTTGCCAAGATTGGCGACTTTTGGCGAAATATCGCCAAATTTGGGCCCAAAAATAAGTCCTCAAAAGTGAAGAGATCTAAGCTCTAGAACTAATATTTCTCGAGTTTTCTAGAAATCCCATATATTTGCATGGGAAACCGAAACCTCCGTATCTCCGGTTCTAATTGGCCGATTTTGATGCAACAAAAAGCAAAATTTATCTATTTGAAGCGTAGAATACGAATTTTAAACCATTTTAAGCCCCAGAGCAGCGGGTTGCCCCGAAAATTCGTAACATTGCCCCCTTCCCAAGGACTGCACGTCCCGGGCAGTACAATCCCCAGTTAGGAGGTAACACAAATATCTACAGTGTCCAACCTTTAACCAAATCTTAACAACATAATTTTCAGCAAATAATCAGCAAATGCACTCTAATTAATAAATAATAGACATAATGGACAATTACCCTAATAAGCAATAAATGTAATAAACAAATACACATTAATAAAAACCAATATTTTACAAATATGTACACTAAACATGGCGTAAGTAGTGAGAGAAAGAGAGTTGAAGAAAGAGGAAGAGAAGAGAAAGACAGGAAAGGAATGAGAGATGAAAGAAAAGAGGAATTACGCCATAGTGACCATGGTCTGAGCTAATTACAACCGCGGTAGATGGCTAGCCGATCGTAATGTACAACTCTTGGCTTCGAGTTTGGTGACTTACGAATCCTTCGATGACGTCATTCAGCCGGTTTAGGACTGTGTAAGGACCGTCCCACGGCGATTGCAGCTTGGGAGACAGGCCTTTCCGTCGAGCAGGATTCCATAGCCAAACTTTGTCACCTGCGTTGAACTCGTGTCCCGTAGCCTTCGTGTCGTAGCGAGTCTTCATCTTTTCCGTGTTCAGGTTGATCCGCTCCCGAGCAAAATGATGCACGTCTTCAAACCGTGCCCGAAGGTTTTCCACGTACTCCTCTGGCGATGAAGGCGCATCTGGAGGGCGGCCGAACACTAGATCGGCGGGAAGACGAAGATCTCTGCCGAACAGCATCTGGGAAGGTGTGAAGCCGGTAGTCTCATGGACGGCGCTCCTATAGGCCAGCAGGAAGAGGGGGAGTTTCTTGTCCCAGTCCTCTTGATTCCTAGATACCAGAAGTGAGAGGTTGTTTAAAATTGTGCGATTGAACCTCTCCACCATGCCGTCGGATTGTGGGTGTAAAGGCGTAGTCTGGGTTTTGTCCATTCCGAGAAGTTGGCATAGTCCTTTAAAGACTGCAGAGGTAAAGTTCGTTCCTTGGTCGGAATGAAGTTGCAGAGGGGTTCCATATCTGGAAATCCATTCTTGCACCAGTACCTCTGCTACGGTCGTAGCTTCTTGATCGGGAATAGGAAACGCTTCGGGCCATTTAGAGAAGTAGTCAATGACAACTAGGATGTATTTGTTGCCATCCGAAGTTCGCGGAAGAGGTCCCAGGATGTCGAGGGCAATCCTCTCAAAAGGCGCTCCTACATTATAACGATGTAGTCTTCCACGGCTTCGTTTCTTCGGGCCCTTACGGGCGGCACAGGCGTCACAAGCTTGACACCACTTTTCGACGTTGCCTCGAGCCCTAACCCAGTAGAAGCGCTCGCGAATTTTCTGCAGGGTCTTCATTACGCCAAAATGGCCTCCAGTTAAGCCATTATGAAGTTCTTCTAGAACCTTCGGAATCCTCGAACGAGGGAGTACTAACTGCCATCGGAGCATCTTGCCGTCGTCCGACTCCCATTTACGATACAGGACTCCATTCCTCAGGCGAAGCGAATCCCATAAAGCCCAGTACTGTTTTGTTGCCGGACTGTAAGATAATATTTCTTGCCAACTGGGCTTAGCGCTGGATTTATCCATAAATTCCACAATAGGTTTGATGTCGCTGTCTGCTAATTGGTCCGCCCGAACATTTTCGTCACTCCAGGGATCTTGGGATGGTGTCGATGATGTAACTTGGCGGACAACGGGATGTTTGAGATGGTAATTTTTCTCTGCCCTGGAGCAATAGCGACAGCTGTCTATGCAGGGCCTTCTTGACAAAGCATCTGCATTTCCATGAGATGCCCCTTTCCGATGACGTATCTCGATGTCATATTCTTGTAATCGCTGTATCCACCTGGCTATTTGGCCCTCTGGATTCTTGAAATTTAGAAGCCAGGTTAAAGAGGCATGGTCCGTTCGGAGCAGGAACTTTCGGCCGTACAGGTAATGATGGAAGTGCTCTTCGGCTTTTATGATAGCAAGAAGTTCCTTTCTCGTAACTGCCTTTCAAAGGCGTTTGCTCCAGTAAGCAATGACGTGTTCTTGGCCATCTATCTCCTGGGACAAAACTGCTCCAACACTCTCCTTACTTGCGTCTGTGTCCAGGATAAATGGTTTGTCAGGGTGAGGATACGACAGGATCGGCGAAGATGTTAAAGCCGTCTTCAGTTCGTTGAATGCGTCCTCACATTTCTCAGTACATAGAAATTTCTGTCCAGTCTCGGTCAATTTGTGAAGAGGTCTTGCAATTTGAGAAAATCCCTTCACGAATTTTCGATAGTAAGTACACAGACCGAGAAAACTTCTTAAGTCATGGATATTCTCGGGACGACTCCAGTTCTGGACTGCGGACGTCTTTTCGGGATCGGTTCGGACTCCGTGAGCGGATATTATGTGCCCGAGGTAACGTACTTCCCGACGAAACAAATTGCACTTCGATGGACTTAGTTTCAAGTTTGCCTTTTTTAATTTCTGCAGTACCTTTCGAATGTTCTCGAGATGCTCTTCAAAAGTCCTTCCGACGATGATGATATCGTCCAAATAAACGAGACATGCTTCGTAGGAAAGTCCTCTCAACACTGTCTCCATTAGTCGCTCGAATGTAGCAGGTGCGTTGCAGAGTCCAAAAGGCATAACTTTGAACTGCCATATTCTTGTCCCGTGGTGAACGCAGTCTTTTCACGGTCGTCGGGATGAATTTCCACTTGCCAGTAACCACTTTTCAGATCCAGAGCGGAAAACCATTCGTTTCCCGATAAAGTGTCCAAAGTGTCGTCTATCCTGGGAAGAGGGTAGCTGTCTTTCTTGGTAATGTCATTCAGACGTCTGTAGTCAACACAGAACCGGGTGGAACCATCCTTCTTTCGGACCAAAACAATTGGCGAGGCCCAGGGACTAGTTGACGGCTCGATGACGTCATCACGCTGCATCTCCTCTAAAAGTCTGCTCACCTCTTCTTGCTTAGCAAACGGCAGCCGCTTAGGATGTTGCTTGATGGGAGAATGGCTGCCTGTATCTATCCTATGTTGAGTTAAGCTCGTACGGCCAAAGTCACCCAAAGTTCGGGAGAAGAGGTCTTCAAATTCAGCTATTACTTTCTCCGCAGCGCTTCTCTGTTCTGCCGTTAACTCCACGTCTTGTATTAATTCCTTCGTCAGGCACTCGGAAGATTTAGCTGTCGTTTGGCTGATGTTCTTATTAATGCAGGTAACAGGAGTGCATGTCGCCAACACTTCATTTTTCTTTATCACCTTCGACTTGTCCGTCACATTTACTACTCTAACTGGAATTTCTGTTCTCGACAAGTCCACAAGTGTTGCTCCTACCAGTACTCCTCTGACGGAATCACTATTGTTTGGGTGTTCGATTAATCCAAAGCGGAATTTATTGTTTTCTTTTACTGCTCCAGAAATTATTGAATCAGTTCTTGGCGGTAGAGTGATATCAGTCTGGGCTATTATTTGCTGAACAGGTAAAATAGTTTCATTTTTAATATCGAACGCAGCTATTTCTTCTGAGTCTGAACGAAGCTCGTTATTCTTAAAGTCCAAGTTCAATTTGTGCGATTTTAAAAAGTCGAGTCCGAGAATAAAAGAGTCTGTAATATTGGCGACATATACCACATGGTCGTATCTGGCATTTCCAAACGTGATTTCTACTTGCGCTTTTCCGCGCACTTCGATCTTGTCACCTGTCACAGTCTGGAGGGTCAGCGAGGGCGGAGTCCAGATAATCTTCAAGTTCAATTTCTTGGCCAGATCCGTCCTTATGATGGTTACGTTCGCTCCAGTATCAATCACCATGTGGCATGGAGAACCATTAACGTATCCCAGTACGAAGAGTCCATTACTGCCGCCATTCACTGATGAAATCTGCAAGACTTTTAGGTGGGGAATTTTGACTATATGGCAACCTCCGCCCCGCGAGATGGCCACCTCCTAGTTTCCCTCCTTCATGTTTTTAGAGTTCTCTTGCTGGTCATGAGACTTTCGACCACAATACTTCTGTACATGGCCCTCGACGCCACACTTCCAGCATTTCACTTTCTTTGGGCCATCTCTCGTTCTATCGGATCTTAATTTTCGTTCTATGAGATCTTCAATTCTCTTTAACCTGTTCTCGACGCTCTCTGTCTCTTTGTCAGCTCCCTCTTGGACCGTGACAGCTCTAACAGCATGCCGATCTTTCCTGACGGCCCGTTGAGCTGCTTCTAGCTTCATTGCGAAGACGAGAGCAGATTTCAAATCCTTATAATCCTCCAACATAAGTGACTTTTGGGTTTCTGGATCACGGATGGCTTCAATAAAATGACGCACCGCCATTTCTTCTCGGACATTATCAAGGTGGTCCATGTAGGCTAGATGACACAGCCTATCTATGTCCGAAGCCAGCTCTTGAAGGGTCTCGCCAGATCTCTGCATCCTTGACTTAAGTTGGATTCTACTATATTCTTTCTGGCACTTCTCTCCGAATTTCATCTCCAAGGCACTGGCAAGGGCGTCAAAATCTCCTATCTTCGTCGCTCCGATAGTTTGCAATACATTAATTGCATCTCCGCTAAGGGAAGCGGCCAGTTGGTTCGCTTTCTCGGACTCGCTCCAACCATTGGCTCTGGCGACGATCGAAAATTGGGTCATGTAAGCTTCCCAGGGAGTCTTTCCGTCATAAGGCGTTAGTTTCACTGCTGGGTGGCGTGACGGCAACCTGATATTTTCTGGTACCTTTCCCAGCTTTACCAGACTGTCCAGTTTTTCTTCTAACTTGTGATCGATCTTTTCCTCAATTCTTTCTTCGTATTTCGCTTGACTTTCTTCCAGCAGCGACATTCTCTTCTCCATATTTTCTTGATTTGTCTCTACTCTCTCCAGTCCGGATTTCATTTCTTCTAGCCCGGCTTCTATTTTCCACTCCAGTCCTGATTTCATCTCGTCGTGTGCGGCTCTTAACTCCTCCAATCCGGTTTTCATTTCATTGTATGCAGCCTTTAATTCCTCCAATCCGGTTTTCGTCTCGACTTGTCCGGCTACAATTTTCTTCTCTAAATCCGCCTTCATCTGTTCTTGTGCGGCTTTCATCTCGTCTTGTCCGGCTTTCATCTCGTCTTGTCCGGATTTAATTTCTTGCATCATATTCATGAGCTTTTGAAGTTGTTCTTCCATTTTTTGTCTAGTCAAAACCATAAACTGGAAAATTAAAGTCTTTCTTTAGAACCCCGATTCTGACACCAAATGTTGCGGAATTACTCTGCTACTCCTGGGGTTCGTCGTTCTAAAGTCCAGTTGGTGTATAAAGTAAAAAGTCTCTTGTCAGGATGGAACACAAACTTTATTGCTTCTAGAACTTCGTAGGACAATAAGCTGTACACCATTCACAAGCACAATCTAGCAGTAACGTGCTTTTAACAATTCGCTTGGGTCAGAAGCTCTCACAAATGCTGTATTTCTCACAAAAATAAGTCACTTTCACAGGCAAAAATTCAGTGAAAATATACGAGAAATAACACTAACAGTCTCTCAAGACTCAGCGATGAAGAATTTACACACAGCACTTAAATTCAAAGCTTCACAAACAGTGCGAAACACAGCTTCCTTCACAAAGCAAGCGTATTCACTCTCTTAAAGCTTGATCAACACTTAACTGTCGGGGCGACGCAGGCTTCTATAAATAGCCGACGCAGGAGGTACAAGAGGTTTCCAGAAAAGTCAATTTCTCGAGAGTTCTACATAAAGCGTGAATTTTGCTTACGTCATAGAAGAGAAATGTTAGGTTATTATGCGTTTTAATGAAGGAAAAACAACTTCCAGGCCCCATTGGGAAAATGGCGCCAAATGACCAAAAAGTCGCCAAGATTGGCGACTTTTGGCGAAATATCGCCAAATTTGGCGCCAAAAATAAGTCCTCAAAAGTGAAGAGATCTAAGCTCTAGGACTAATATTTCTCGAGTTTTCTAGAAATCCCATATATTTGAATGGGAAACCGAAACCTCCGTATCTCCGGTTCTAATTGGCCGATTTTGATGCAACAAAAAGCAAAATTTATCTATTTGAAGCGTAGAATACGAATTTTAAACCATTTTAAGCCCCAGAGCAGCGGGTTGTCCCGAAAATTTGTAACAATATTTTTTTTCTTTTCTTTCAGGATCAAGTTGTGAAACTCAGTGAAACAAAAAATTATTTTATTATTATTATTATTATGATTATTATCATTATTATTATTATTTATATGTTTCAATTCTCAAGTATTTTTTTTAACAATTCTGGAGTTAGGCACTGTGTTTAAAAATAATTTTATATTAATATTACGTTGATCGAGACTGTATAATTTTTTTTCGTGCTTTTTTTAAAAATAAGTAAAATAAAATTACATTCACACTCCCCCCTCCCCACACACACAAAAATAATGGTTTTTTATTTATTTTTAAATTCACTCAAATATCTAAAATCCATAATCTGTGTCTTTTATACCAAGCAAGCTCGCCATTCCTGAACTACGTAATTTGGGGTGTTTACTAATTTGCTATTGGATTCATATTTTAAATGGTGATTTATTTAGTTGAAATATTTCACATATTTAAGTAACCTTGTAAATAATATTTACTTCACTAAAAGGTGTTTTAAGTTCCCCATTAGATAATTTCAACCGATTTATGAAGGACATAAAAGAACTCACCTACATCTTCACTTTTCGGTTTCTGGAGGGTAAAAAAAAATTGCATTAGTATTGCTAAAACTACAGTTAGTGAAAATTTACTTGAAAATTATCATTTAAAATGCCCTTACCTTAAATATTACTTTACTCTCAACAATAACAGGATCCTTGTACTCAAAATTGCGGAGCAAATTCTGAAAAATAGTAAGAATAAGCAAGTTATAATCTCATTTAAACTGTCTAAGCATTCAACATCGATTTCGGTGTCACTTGGCGGAAAGTGTCAGCTTTGGCGGTGGTAGAGTATTGGTATATGGTGGCATCTCCAATGACGGGCGCAGAGACCTCTACATCATTCGAGATGGACCTCTGACTGGTCGCAGATATAGGGATGAGATCCTCAGACCTATTGCAGTCCCTTACGCTGCAGTAATCGGAGATGACTTCATTTTAATGGACTATAACTGCAGGCCACATCGTGCTAACCTGGTGGAGGATTTCCTTTTCGTGGAGGGAATCGTACGAATGGAATGGCCAGCGTGTTCTCGAGACATGAATCCAATAGAGCACGTTTGGGATGCTTTAGGAAGACGAGTTGCTGGCCGCCAACCACCCCCACAAACTCTCCAAGAACTGGAAAGAGCCCTTCTGGTAGAGTGGGACAGAATACCCCAACTCTTGATTAATAGGCTCATTGACTCCATGCCTCAAAGGTGTTCAACGTTGCCGGCCGTCCGTGGAAACCATACAACCTACAGAAAATGATTTCCTTTGAAGAAAACACCTTTACTTATTCTTTTTTTCTCATATGTACAAATGGTGTTTTTTTTTCCTTTTCTACACAAATGCGCAATAAAATGCATTTTTTTTCTGCCAAACATGTGTAATTTATTCTCATATAACCTACTACGTCTGTGGACCATGTATCAATCAGCTAAAAAGTTTCCCAGCCACAAGATCCACCTAAAACCGCAATATCTTTTAACTGTTTTGAGCAGTGTAGTTAACTGTACTTCACCATTATTTACTCTAATTTGCACACCTTTATAGACACTAACATTCCCATTGAATAAACAGTAAGGTTTGCTAATATCACGGCAAATATAGAAGTAAGTTATCGTGAAGTTGGACTAAGTTTTGGGGACTTTCTTTTTGCCGCCTAACTTGGCGATGAATGGCTGAATACCCGACATTGGCAACTTTTGACATACCAGTGTCCCGCTGCTATCTGACAAACCTATTTACAAAGTGATTCGCCCTTTCGTCGCAGACAACTCGTTTCGATAAAAATACGTGTCTGAAATTAACAGACTCAAGGGCTAATAAATAATATTTCTTTTTGAGAGTTGTAATTTTTGTAGAATAAATCATTTGTTATAAAACAAGATAATATAAGTTAACTACTACCTCAACAACTTTTGTGGAACGATTATTAACCGTTGTATGAAAACAGCGTGTTTGGCCAACGCAACTGTGTGATTCGGAGTCCATTTTTTGTTATCTACCTACCCAAAAAGTTTGTCCCTATACTCTCGAAACACTTTGTACAAGTACAAACTTTTCAACCACTTTTTAGAAACGGGCACATCCACTCTTTGATGAGGATTTCGTTCAGACAATCGCTTGGGCTATCACTGAAAGAGCTAGAATATGTACGCTGCATTCGTAAAATATCGGAAAATTTGTTTCGTTCGAAACCTAAATTATTCAAGGCTCTAATGTTTTTATTTATTGTATCAACAAGGCGTCTTAAGTTCTTCGACGATTCGTGTACAATTTTTTCAAATTCCAAAATGGCTTTGATATGAATATTAACCAAAATTCGTTTGTTTTCGAACCTGTTTTCTAAGGCTTTAAACAGAGAATTAAATGTTTCTTCCTGGGTTTGTACGAGTTTCGCTTCGCCTTTAAGAGCGGCATGTAGGTAATGCAATTTTTGCACCTCCGTCACCTGGGCATTAGCCGAAACAATATTGTTGAACTCAAGTTTTAAATGAGTTCCAATCTTCATACTTTCCGTTAAACTCCGGAAGCGGAATCTCTGGCAATTTAATTTTACAACTGCTATTTTTATTTTTACTTTCGGTTTCATTCACAACTTGAATATTGCTAAGTAATAACTAACTAAGTAATAAACTTACTTCTAGCTCTTCTATTCGAGTTTCTAGGACCAGAAGTTCCGTTTCGGTTTCAGTGATGTCATCCTTTTCAGGTAATGTAGAATAGTATTCTGTTCTAAGCGAGTCAATTGATACTGTTATCCTTTCAAGGGATTTCAGCTTCTCTTCTATTTTACTTTTCGGCCTAGTGACAGTGGTGTGTGCTACAGTATTTTCTATTCATGTTAGCTAGGCTTTCAATGAGTCCTTTTTTCTATTAAGTTGTACAATTGCATTGGCCATTTTTACTATTAAGAACTACGCACTATAACTCCGGCTCGACGGACCACGGAAAAGATTGCGAGAAAAAACTAATGAAAATCAGGTCGCTGGTTTACGAAATTAAAAAAACACTTAAATGGCCAAACAAACTTTATATATTACAATATTTACAACAAAAAACTAAGGTTCACTGTAGCACTACAAAATTAGATAGACGGACGCACAATAGGTCCGCCTAGAGTCGAGCATGTAGCTGACACAATATTTTTTTTTTTTTTTTTTTTGAAGCTCCACAAGTGTAGAAGGTTGCCAGAATTTGGCGCTTGCATTGCCAGGCATAGTTCTTAGAGGCTGCAACAGGTACTTACATAATATATTTTTTTAGTATTCACTGGGAATATTTAAAATATTGGAAATACATCAATGCCGGTTCAAATAAGAAATTTATACAGATAAAACTGCCGAAATTATTTTACATTATTCAATTCTAATTTTCCTTAAAGATTTGTCTTAATAATGTACTATTCCGTTTGAAAGTTCATTAGCTGTGTAGTTTCTTAGAATTATAAAAGTTGTAAGTCGAAATCTAGTACTTTTCTTTACTCATAAGCATAAATGTAATTACTTGTAAAGTTATTTTCGTTATTTATAATTTCATCATCCTTCTACTATTGCATCTTGACACAATATAATTTTAGTTCTTTACTCACAGCAATAAAAATAATAAATGACGCAAAAACAATAATAAATTAGCAAAGCTCCCTTTTTTAGATATCTGTGTAAATTACAAATAAACACTCAAATTCTCAGTTGACTCCTTTGAATCTAATGAAGAACGAAAGCTTTCCGTTCGAAACGTGAGTTCTGCTCGTGTTATCAAGTTCAGAGCTCTAAGTTCAGAGACTAAGTGGGAAAAAGGGCAGCGTGCAAAGGTTTTAAAAAAGGGCATCATTATTTTAAAAGGCATTGTGTTTCTTAAAAAGGGCAATACATATCCTGATTAAAAGCACTTCTAATTCGCAAAAAACCCTAAAAATTGAGTAAAACGACGCTTTATTGATTAATAAATTAATAACAATTAAGAATTTTCTTGTCTGTTAGGTATGTTTGGGTGATTACTTTTGTTATAAAAATAAAAAAAAAAAAACCTTAAAATTATTTTAAAGAGATATTCTTATTGACTTAACAATTTACAATTTATTTTAATAAGTTAATTATTTTAATCAATTGATACTGTTATCCTTTCAAGGGATTTCAGCTTCTCTTCTATTTTACTTTTCGGCCTAGTGACAGTGGTGTGTGCTACAGTATTTTCTATTCATGTTAGCTAGGCTTTCAATGAGTCCTTTTTTCTATTAAGTTGTACAATTGCATTGGCCATTTTTACTATTAAGAACTACGCACTATAACTCCGGCTCGACGGACCACGGAAAAGATTGCGAGAAAAAACTAATGAAAATCAGGTCGCTGGTTTACGAAATTAAAAAAACACTTAAATGGCCAAACAAACTTTATATATTACAATATTTACAACAAAAAACTAAGGTTCACTGTAGCACTACAAAATTAGATAGACGGACGCACAATAGGTCCGCCTAGAGTCGAGCATGTAGCTGACACAATATTTTTTTTTTTTTTTTTTTTGAAGCTCCACAAGTGTAGAAGGTTGCCAGAATTTGGCGCTTGCATTGCCAGGCATAGTTCTTAGAGGCTGCAACAGGTACTTACATAATATATTTTTTTAGTATTCACTGGGAATATTTAAAATATTGGAAATACATCAATGCCGGTTCAAATAAGAAATTTATACAGATAAAACTGCCGAAATTATTTTACATTATTCATTTCTAATTTTGCCTTAAAGATTTGTCTTAATAATGTACTATTCCGTTTGAAAGTTCATTAGCTGTGTAGTTTCTTAGAATTATAAAAGTTGTAAGTCGAAATCTAGTACTTTTCTTTACTCATAAGCATAAATGTAATTACTTGTAAAGTTATTTTCGTTATTTATAATTTCATTATCCTTCTACTATTGCATCTTGACACAATATAATTTTAGTTCTTTACTCACAGCAATAAAAATAATAAATGACGCAAAAACAATAATAAATTAGCAAAGCTCCCTTTTTTAGATATCTGTGTAAATTACAAATAAACACTCAAATTCTCAGTTGTCTTCTTTGAATCTAATGAAGAACGAAAGCTTTCCGTTCGAAACGTGCGTTCTGCTCGTGTTATCAAGTTCAGAGCTCTAAGTTCAGAGACTAAGTAGGAAAAAGGGCAGCGTGCAAAGGTTTTAAAGAAGGGCATCATTATTTTAAAAGGCATTGTGTTTCTTAAAAAGGGCAATACATATCCTGATTAAAAGCACTTCTAATTCGCAAAAAACCCTAAAAAATTGAGTAAAACAACGCTTTATTGATTAATAAATTAATAATAATTAAGAATTTTCTTGTCTGTTAGGTATGTTTGGGTGATTACTTTTGTTATAAAAAGAAAAAAAAACCTTAAAATTATTTTAAAGAGATATTCTTATTAACTTAACAATTTACAATTTATTGTAATAAGTTAATTATTTTAATAAGTAATCTTTATTAATAAATTAATTACTCGTCTTTATTAAAAATTAAGTTTTAGCTTAATTATAAGATTATTAATTTAGCTTTATTAGCTTTATCAACTTTATTAGATAAAATTAATAAAGTTGATAAAGCTAAGTAAAAGAATTAATTACTTTTAATTAACTTTGTTAGTTAACTAATTAAAATAGATTATAAATAGTTAAGTTAATAAGAATATTTTTTTAAAAGATTTTTAAGGGTTTTTTTTTCCTTTTTATAACAAAAATAATCACCCAAACATACCTAACAGACAAGAAAATGCTTAATTAAGTAAACATTTTGCATAAGAAGCACATTTTAATAAGCTATTTATTTGATCACCTTTTTAAGAATCATCAGTAGAAGTATAAATTAAGAAACACTTAATAAAGTTAAGTTGTTCTAAACCTAAATTTCCATTTTTATTAATTTTTTTCAGTTTTCTAGTTTTTACACCTATAAAAATAATTCATTCAATTTTTCATCATTCACTTGTCTTGTAAGAATTAATACAATAGTAAAAAGAATTAAAATATAGTTAATGCATGAAATTATTAATAACACTTCGGTTCAAAATAACCATGGAATGGTATAAATATCTATTCCAGTTATTCAATTTTTATTCCACTACAAATTCCAGTTATTTTTAAATTTTTTGAAAATGGATAACAATAGCTAAAAATTTTTTCAGGATTATCTGCAGCCATCATAAGTGTTCTTCTGTTGATTTTAACAATCAGCTGGTCACTTATATAAGTGGCAATATTGAAACAGCCTGAAATAAGATGAGAACCTCAACCTCATTTTCATTCACCTTTCCCAGTCTAACTCAGAAAGGAAGAAAAAAAAATATGTTCTGACAGTAAATTTCTAACTTTTATTCAAATTAATATGTCTTTTTAAAATTTGGACTATGAATCAATTTTTGGATTTAAAAGTGATCCCCAAAATTTCAAACAAATCGGTCCATTAATAAAAAAATTATAGATGAATGAATTTTTACACAGTTGATTTCCATCCCTCCTTCTCATCAAAGAGACAACCCTTACGGGGAACGGACGGAACGGATTCCTAACAACTTCCTGCAAATCAATCAGCATCCATCATTTTCCCCCTGCTCAGAGATTTCATGTAAAAGAGTTTATTTGTGAATTTAATAATGCCCGCACTTCACGGGTATTAAAAATATACAAAAATTAATTTTAAACATATCTATAAGAAAGTTTAAACATTTTTCTATCTATGAACATTTTCTTTAAGCGAAAATATTGAATTTCCAATGTAGTTTTGACGGATTATATTTGCGACTGCATGAAATTTTAAACTTTCAGCTGAATTTTAACCACGTTATCAAACAAAAATGCACAAAATAAAGTGTTCCTATTTAGGCAATTGTCTACTGTACAAGCTACGGTATTTGTTTTATTAAAATATTTGGAATTGTACCACTAGAGAACGAGCAAAATTTCCCCGTAGGCTAACATGGGAATGGAGAATCCAAGATGGCAACCGTCCAACGCCCTTAACCGTCACCTCCGATATAGAAGGCCTACGCACCGAATACAGAAATTGACACGATGGCGCATTCCGTAGTCCAAACTCCGTTGTTTTATTCACATGTTTACATCTAGTTTCGACGTGCTCGTGAATATTCTCTCTGTCTCTAGAGTTGTCTTGTCAGTTATAAGCTCTTCGTTCAGAAGCTAATTTCTACAGGGAGAAGGTAAGTGGGAGTGATGACTCATATATCATTTTAAAGATCTTTCCATTACCAACAATTTGATACCAAATTTATTGTAAAATCATAAAAAATAACTAAGTTATGAATGTTCAAAATTTTGTTCAAATACGCAAAATATTTTTAATCGTTATTTCCATTATTGTTAATTGTATTATGACAATAGTCGCCAAGTTACGCGAATTTCAATGGCATAATTAAATTATTTAATACAATTATGTGTTAAAACTTGATTGGTTGTCATGATGCATGAATATTGTCTGTACTTAAATAATATGTAATCTTGCTTTTAATATTGCTCATGTGTTATTGAGTTATTTATAATTCGAATTTTGAAAAAACCGCTTCGAGATAATGAGCCAAATGTAAATTTTTTACGTGGTATTTCCAATGGGGATTTCTTTTATATCTAAAATTGAAGAGGCTAACAACACCTAAAAATATTTTTACATGTTACTCACAATGCACTAAAAAGAGCTATTTATGGTGTATATAAATTTATTCGATTATATTACATGATTCAAGAGGTATAGAGCACTTAGATATAAGGAATTTTGTCGCCAAATGCCAATAAATCTCTAGCACTTCCGTTGTTCTAATGATTTCTAGGCTCATAAGCATAGCAACCTATCTATAATTTCATGTGTCCGGCATTTATCTTGGCGAAAAATCCTTTGTCTTGGCAGACCGCCGCCGGGATTATACGTAAATACCTAATTTTACATACATTTTTATTAGATTGGTAAAAATCTTGAAATGAGTGTTATATTTATGCCGAAAAGAGTATTTTTTTCTACCCAAATACAGTAGAAATTTGCATTTTGACTACTTAAACTGTTACTCAATTTAAAAAAGTGTTTAATATGAAAACATCTTTCCCTCTTGCAAAAAAGCTGAAATTTTGCTATTCAATCATTGATTTTTGTGGATTAAGTATATTCTATAAAAAAGTAATACTTTTAATAGTTTAAACCACAAACTTAATATGCTTTAGAGGACTTTTCCAATTCATAATAATTCAATTTAATCTAAATGTGATTTCACTGCTACATAAGAATACTATTAAATAAATCCCCACGAAAAGACGTTGAATTTGATGTAATAAATTTATGAAATGGATATTTTTTATTCAAATTAAAGTGGTAAGTTCTTATGAAGAATTTTTCCATTCTCATAAAGGCAGTTTCATGTGAATGGATATTTTATTTACTGTTCAAAAAGAAAAGGTTGGGCACTGTTTCGGTCAAAACTCATTCAAATGAACGCAGAGCACTGAACTACGGAGTCGGCCATTTTGAATCGGTGTGGAGGCCTTCTATATCGGAGATGACGCCTTAACGGGCTTATTTGGATTCGCCTTTACTGGCAGCCAATATTCCACGTCAAAGGTGGTCAGACAATACTTATTCAAGTAGTCAATCCACTTACCTTAACTTTCTGGCTGAATGTGTGCTTTTTAAAAACGGGGTTCCACCAATGTAGAGCTGAGAAAAAGGAAAAAGAAAAAGATATAATTCCTATTTAAAAATTTGTTTAAAATTCACTGAAAACTTAAGGAACATTGTAGGGTGAAAACGCATTTCAAATATCTGAATAGGTGCGGACATTCCTCTAGTGGAATGACTTATATTCGCTCTAGTATAAGATAGTATTATTACCATCGCACGAGAGCGATTTATTGCTGTGCATGCGAGACAGTTTAGTTTCATTCCTTCGTCATGAAGCCAACCCTTTCATTAAATCCTTGTTTTAAGCTATAAGACACTGAACATGGTAAATGGCCGAAGTGTGAAGGTTCCGGATTTGGGCCTGCCGCACGGCTATCGATCTAACGGTCTGGAGTTTTTGGCTATTTTCTTCAGATGTAAGGCGAAAAACCCCTTAAAAAATTCTCCTAAGGCATCCCCCTAGGCAGATAACCCTCATGTAGATTTGCCTTAATGAAAAATAAAACATTGTTTCAGTACGCTGAAAGGTGATTATCATAATTAATGTGTCTTTCCTATTACTCTTCTTTGAAAGGCGAAATAATGCGAAAAAAAAATAGCACTCGACGGATAAAAAAAAAAAAAAATACTTTATGTATATATGCAAGGTGTCTCAAAAATGTGGTAACGGGCTTTATTTCTTTATCCATTATATATAATGGGGTAATGTAAATTGAAAAAATGTTCAAAATAAGGTCGGAAATAAGACTTCGTTAATTTTTAAAAAGTTACAATTTTTAATTGTGTGTACGACCCCCGTACAAAAAAAATTCTCAATTAGTAAAATTTACCCCATACACTGAAGAGGTGACTTACAAAATTTGATAATTATATCCTTAAAAGTGTCAGAGATGTGAAGATAAGTATAAAGCTGACTTAAAACACTTTTCAATGGTCTCGAGGGGAAACGATCACGTCGAATGATCGAATTTCAGAAGTCGTGCAGAAATTACTAAAGAAAATCTTTTTTTTTTCACTCTGGCAATAAATGTTTACATTCAAAATCATGTAAAGCCCGATCATCTTTCTTTAAAGGTATCTCGAAGATATTGTAGGGTGAAAGGCTGAAATTTGGCACATCAACTCATTAGTGCGACTTTGCTAATTGGGATTTTTTTTGTTTGAGGGTCGTATACGCATTTAAAAAGCGTAATTTTTTGCAAATGAGTGAGAGAAAATTTTTCTTAATGGAGTCTTACTTCCGACCTTATTTTGAACATTATTTCAATTTACACTGCCCTCATAGCTAAAGAATTAAAGCCTGTTACAACCTTTTTGGGACACCCTGTATCTACATAAATAAAATTTGACTTTTGTCTGTACATGTCTTGGAATTCAAAAATTTTGCGATTTCTATCCGTTTGTTTTTAGTTTGCCTGTCTGTCGTTCTGTCATTTTGTCCTTCTATCATTCTGACCGTGACGCTTTTTTTGTTTTTGTTTGTTTAAGCATCTCATATAAACGACTGAAGCGAATGATATGAAATTTGGTGTCATGATAGGTGGTCACTCAGCTTAAAACATAGGCGTCGAATTTTTAAAAAATCTTGAATAGATTTTCAGATTTGGCGAAAATCGTTTAAAAAACGTGACTGATGTTACACAGAAGATTCTTCTGTGTAACATCAGTCACGTTTTTTAATTTCCCTTAATTAAAAAAAAAAAACGAAAGACTTCTTATATTGAGAATGGATAATACTATAGTACTTATTTATGATACTCTTGATCAATTTAAATAAATAAATATATATATTCCAAGCCACTGGTGAGTTTCAAAGGTTACAAATGTAGTCAAATTGTAACGTCAGTCATATCACCCGTGGCGTCCCATACCATGACCCGGGGAATGACCCGTTAGCGTATTATAAAGTAGATTACGGTGTTTGACAAGTTTTTAACTGTTATACTCTGCAGGTTCCTATATCTGTCAGCTGTCCCAGTCTACGCTTACAGCCGTAAAACCAGAAAATGCATATACTATATATACATGCAGGGTGATTTAAAAATCAAACTTGATGATTTTTAAATCGATATTAAGTGTTAGTTGGGAGGTACTGAGTAGGAAAAGAAGACTATTTCACATAGTAAAGCAAGGGCGCAAACGAGCGAATGGCAGTGTAGGAAGCATTTTGTGTCCATTTAACTAACAATAACATGGCGGTCGATCGAATAGCCCATCTGGCGGCACAAAGCTAAAACAGTTTTCTGGCACAGCCGGCTGTGCGGGCGCGCAGCCAGTTGTGTCAGAGTGGTATCGTATGTTATTGGTAGTTAAATGGATCGATGGCGACGGCTGCACTTTTCAGCGTTAGGGCCATTTAACCATATTTTTCTGCGACTAGCAGTGAGAGCGCTGAAAGAAGGTGGTTTCACGGTGCAACCACCGCACGCCAAGGGTTAACAGTATGCACGTCGTTGATAGGGGACATAAATAGCACTCACCGAAGCCCACTTTACTTAGCGCTTCTTCCTTGTCTACTAACAGTTTACCTGCTCAAGAAAAAAAAAAAAAAGAATAAATCGATGGAAGCCATTATGTAACAAACTGCTTAAAAATACAATTTAATTGGTCAAGGCAAAATTCACAGAGATTACCTTCACTGTCAAAATCAGTGTTCCGGAAAAAGTAACGGACTTTGTCTCCAGAATGCATGAAAAATTCATCAGCTTCCTAAAAATAAATTTTCATCGATTATAAGATTTTTTTAATCTATAGAATTCAAAATAACTTTTCTTTCCTAGGACGGACATTTGCAGTGCAGGCGTTCACCATCACCACTAGAAAGTTCCCAAGTGTTGGTCACTTTATTATGAGAGCATCTAGTGAGCAGACCAACCCTACCCCCTATGCCCCCTATGAAGGGAGGGACAAATTCAGAACCAACTTAAACACGAGCTCATAATCTTAGTGCGTTAACTACCCAACAACCTGCAAAAATATATGCACGCAAATGTGCCATCTTTTTAATGGAATGTTTTCTTGAGATGATAACCGCAATATTGATTACCACCAGCAGAAGGTCGTTTTATATTTAAACCAATAATTTGTACAAGAAATGCATAGGTCTGGAAGCAGATTTCCTTTGTGACTGTCTGGCCATTTGTACTTATAGAAATCCTATACAATTTTGGAAATCCAGAACAATTAAGTTCAGATGGTCCTCATGGTACCCCAGTAGCTAAGACGTCGGCCTGGTTACCGGAAAATTACGGATGTGATGCCCAAGTGTTTGTTGCATACACGTCGTGTACTTACAAGTTAAATCCGTCGTCCCGAAAGTACTTTCCGTATATTCATATTTTCCGAATAAACATATTCGGGGTGATGTGGGCAGCTCTCTCTCTCCTGGCAGCCAAACAAACCAGGTTTTTGCTAACTCAAATCTTTTTGTTGAACTCAAAAACCCTCACATCTCAGTTTAAGTAAGACGAAAGCAATGTAAATACGAAACCGTGCAAGGTTTTGCTAATTGATTAAAACAATAACGATTTTTAAACCATTTTTTCTTTCATAAAATATGTGTACACTTTTTAGAGGGCAGAGCAGGGGGTTGGAGATGAGGAAGTCTGATTCATATCTGTCTGTGTTTATCCTACGAAGAAAATTGGAAGTTAAATGTATACTACAAAACGTGATAAATAAGAGAAAATACTACTTGCTTTCTTTTTGCCAGCGCCATAGATGGAAAAAGTGTCGCTTGACTCCTCGGGTATGTTCTTTACGAGATCTTTCAGTCCATTCTGCAATTCTTTTACTTCCTCTGGGGACAGAAAGTTTTCTATCTTCAAACAGCCATGCTCGCGGAACTGAAAGTGAAGAACAGAACAATAATTGAGGATTTTGAATGCGTCGTTTTGCGATCAAACGTGAGCAGTGCTCTTGCCTGTCGATTTAAAAGAATACTATAGCTGCACAGAGATTAAATCCAGTCATGGAATGTCCGGAAATTTTAAATTTTTGATAAATCCCCTTGTCCCCTTTTTGTAAAGAAACGTGGACGCTGCACATGAGTAAAAAGAAGGAAGACTTAAATTCTCAATGCCTTCTATATATTGCAATAAGAACCACGCAAATAAATTGTGACTCATAAACATTTAAACGAGACGAGAGGTAAAACGTTTGCTCCAGCTTACCTCTCGTCTTAATTCTGACTGCTGTTTCATATTACTTGAGCATTATCTCAGCTAAATATGCCGCGAGAACCGTTGATCAACGCGGCTATTTGGTCTAATCTCACGGCATTCGCCGTAGTTGCCGTGACTTGTTTCGAGTCCTGTCTTGCAGGATTTTTTTTCCTTTCTTTTTTTTTAATTATGAAAAATACAAGAAACTTCGAATCGTTAAATACTCAACATAAGGAAGTTTTAAGCTCAAAAAACCCACATTTTGAACTACCTGGTTAATTTCGTTTGAAAAGTCGCACGTACCTCAGAATATAGTTTTTTGTAATCCATTTTCCTAATGGTACGGATGTTCCTTGTTAGAATATCACTGTTCTAAAAAGTTGAAGATAGAAAAACACACACTTAAGACGAACTTGAGTGTAAAAGTTCGACCAGGGAGAGCTCAGTTTTATAAACACTCAAAGGATTAATCTTATCTGCACTTGCAGATGCTGTGTCCTTCCATTTATCTATTTTTCTTCCAATTTTTATCATATAAATGAATACAAAGTTCCAAGCGATCGCTTTATGATACCCGAGCTAGCAAGGACATCCGTAGTCTCTCAAGGATAGCTTGAGAAGTATTTTTGATTTGTCTTTAGTAGGTTATTGCTTGTTCAAAGAGAGTATAAAAAAAGAGGAGTCGCTTCAGATCCTAATTGTCCGTAGGTGTGTAGACGATAAAGGGGAAATGGGCTCAGCCCGAACCAGGTCGGAACAAGGCTTGGGCTATACAGGGTGTCCCAAAAACACTGAGCTAGGTTTTTGTTCCTTAATCCTTTGAAGTGCTACCATTTCCCAATGCTGTAAAAAGGGCAGCCGTTGCCATCCATCGTTCTGCCCTTTTTTCAGCATTGGGCAGTCTATACAGTTGTTCTTCTCTATCAATGTATTTCCATTGTATTCTTCCAGTTTTCAGAAGATGCCGGTGCTGTTAAAAGTAATCTTGACAATTTTACAAATAATCGACAATTTTGTGGGGAAATGATGTGCTAAAAAGGAAAGGTTTCTCTTGTAATGTCACCCTAAATTATTGTTATAGAAATCAAATGTATTCTTCGCGAATGAAAACAGTCAAAACGTCACAATTTTGCGTCCTCACGGTAGGACACCGCGCGTTAAAGGATTGAATATTGATTTTAGACATATACACTACAATCTTGAATGCGACTTGTATGGGACCAGACGACCGCCGTATTATCAAAAA
Source organism: Cheiracanthium punctorium (assembly GCA_038373885.1). Lineage (NCBI taxonomy): Eukaryota > Metazoa > Arthropoda > Arachnida > Araneae > Cheiracanthiidae > Cheiracanthium > Cheiracanthium punctorium. Next base: position 167,531 of record JAWZYV010007322.1, on the reverse strand, counting down.
ATTTCGGATTATCTAGAGTATAGAAAATTTACAGATACAATGCACTTTTTTTCCTCTCCAAAAAAAAATAATAAGTCGTAGGATTTGGCTATGAAAAATAATCATTAATGGTTTTCTGTCTCCGATTTATAAATTTATCAGAGACACACCATTGTAAATGTTTAAGCATATGACATCATCAATTGCCATCGTGATTGGAAGGGCGCCGGATTATCAAACGTCCTGAAGGACAAACCAACCGCCGTATTATCAAGATCATTGTGCTGTTCAATAAATTACAAAGGTAACGCGAAAAAACTACAGAGTTTTATGCTATCGACTGAAATTTCCAGGCGATCAAATCTCAATAAATGCGAAACTTAAATTTATATATGACAGCGTTAAAAAACATTCCCAGTCAGTAAAATGTGACAAATACATTAATGAGGTAATGAACAAAATTTGGAAATTTTGTCCAAAATAGTTTGGGAGATAAAAATACATGCATGCTGACTTAAACAATGGTTCTCGAATTAGGGAAAAAGCCACGTCATAAATCCCATTTCAGTGGTGGTACACAAATTATGAAAGAAAACCGCGGTTGCGTAACTACAAAAGTAACGTAAAAAAATTATATTTCCTGTTCATTTAAATTTAATCAGCTGAAAATTTCAATCGATGCCATAAAATTCTGTACCTTTCTCACGTAACTTTCTGATTTATTGTATAGGTCAAATATTTCAGAAATAAAGGCGTAGGTCGGCGATTTTGGGCCAGCCTATATAATTACTTCTTTGTACGAAGTAAAAGGAAGTAGAGTGATGGCAAAAAATTTCTATTTGCAGATTTCGATAACAAAATCGATTTTGAATATCGCTAAACCTACTTTGAAGAGCTTTTGCGAGACACCTCAACATACTCATGTATGTTTGTTCGTATACATACACGTACAATCCATTTTGACCAGTTTTTTCCTAACGTCTGTACGTACGTACGTGTATAAAGGTCAGACAGCACAGCAAACTTGCGTCAAACTTGCAGCAAACTGGATTTATCAAGTCAATAAACTTGAATTAAGCTTGAAAATTTCAAGCGTGTAAGCTTAATGCAAGCTTGAATCAAGTGTTCTAGTTTACACTTGCCCAGCTTCCAATAAGCTTAGCATAGCAAGCTTAATTACAAGCTTAAAAAATTTTCCTAAATACACGGGGCGCCCGTCGGCGAACTCGCCCCACATATTTTATTTTTCCAAGCATTTTCCCCTCTACGCTGAAATTTCAAGTTATTTTGATCTGTTTCCATCAAGCGTCCGCGCCTGGGATCGAACTCGCTATCTAAGGGTTGGGAAGTCAGCGTCCTAACCACTCGGCCAACCTGACTTGCGCGCGAATGACTAAAGTTTGAAGTGACTGTTATCGTTATCACGCCGTTTTCTGGCGAGATTGATCAGTGGCCGATGTGTTGATCTGTTTCTTTTATTTTTCCATAGGATGAATCAAAATTAAAATAATGTTATGTGTGATTTAGAGACTCTATTAATAGGGAAATAAGCATAAATAAACTTAAAAGCAGCACACGTTTTAAAACTTTCAATATCGGGACACTCATGTTGGGCAATACTGGCCAAAATCGAGACAAACGACTGATTTTAAAATAAATTTCGTAGTATAATTGTATTTTATCTTGAAGAATTTCAATATTTGGAAATATGGAATCCTTTTTTTTAATTCTATGGTCAAGTACATTTATGACTGATGATAAATTATTGTTATGTGGATGTGGCTTTCCAAATCAAGCAGTAATCAAGTTGTATTCAAGCTAATAGTTCAAATGACTTCTCCAAGCTTGCTGCAAGCTTAAAATGAATTGAACTTTCAAACTTGTATTGATACGTCAAATTCAAAGAAATGTCAAGCTTGATTTAAGCTTGACAGTTCAAATGACTTCTCCAAGCTTGCTACAAGCTTAAAATGAATTGAACTGTCAAGCTTGTATTAATGCGTCAAAATCAAAGAAATGTCAAGCTTGATTTAAGCTTATGTGCTGTCTGGGGCGTAACTTGCATATCTAAAAAGCTATTAATCGCAGATTGATGAAATTTCATATTTATGATTGTTGTGGCATCTAGTTGTACGCCTCGCATTTTGGTTTCAATCTAGTCTATAGTTTATTTACAGGCCACACAAAAGAATTTCAATACATTGCTCTCTATGGGCAGTTATTCTTTAAAGCGTATTTTCAAGATATTCGGCTATTAAAAAAAAAATGATGTCTGTTATTAGGATAAGATAAATAAAAACTTCGTGAAAAAGCACACATAAAATGATTCTTATAACAAGATATGTCCCAGACAGCACATAAGCATAAATCAAGTTTGACATTTCTTTGAATTTGACGCACTAATGCAAGCTTGACATTTCAACTCATTCTAAGCTGGCAGCAAGCTTGCAGGAGTCAAGTTGAATTGTCAAGTTTAAATACAGCTTGATTTAAGCTTGAAAATTGATGCTCGCGTGATTTTTCCTTTTTAAAGGAGCGTTGATGGCGCCATCTGTGAAAGAGAATGGACATTAATTGTTTAGCGTCCTAATATTTGCTGTAAGTTCGTAAAAGATGTGTTTTATTTTATATTACCAGTGCCATATTACCGGCAGGGCAAACGGGGCAACTGCGCAGAGCCTACAGATTTTAGGGCACAAAAATCTTACATCTTACACTTTTGTAATTTTAAAATAAAATTACAAAGGATAAAAAAAATTCAGAAGTTAAATAATTTTTTTAATTATAAAGTATGAACAATGAAAATAATTCAAATTTACATTTGTATAAATTAATTTAAACTTATTTTTAATTCTTCGAAATGCTCTATATCGATATAGCATAAATATATGTAGGAAAATAACTAATCACATTTGTAAAGAGAATTTTTAGCGTTAAAAAATAGCAAAATTTTTCAATTATTTGTTATTATAAGAAATATTTACAAAAATGACTAAAGTGTTTGTATTCCATACATGTTATGTTAGCAACTGTGATATAGCATTTCGAAGTAACGTTTAACTATCTGTTTCTTTGATTTCATATTACTTAACACAAAATTTGTGTTAAGTAAACACATTCTATATTTCCAAATATGGAAATCAGTCGTTTGTCTCTATTTTGGCCAGCAGTATTGCTTCATGAGTGTTGCGGTACTGAAAGTTTTAAAACGTGTTTTTTTATTTTAATTTTGATTTTAATTTAATTTATTTTGATGCATTATTTTAATTCTGATGCATCCCATGGAAAATTAAAAAAAACAAATAACACATCGCCCACTTATCAATTTGGCGAGAAAACAGCGTGGTAAGTCACTTCAAACTTTAGTCATAGTTGCACAAGGCTACGGTGGCGGAATGGATAGCGTGCTCAACTACGAAGCCAAAGGTCCCGGGTTCTATCCCAGCGACGAACACTCGATGGAAACAGATTAAATTAAATTGGAATTTCATCGTAGAGGGGGAAAATGCGCGGAAAAATAAATTATTTGGTGCGCGTTAGCCAGCGGGCGCTCCGTGTATTTAAAAAAAATTTTTTGGAACATTTTTTAAGCTTGAAATTAAGCTTGAAATGTCAAGCTTGAAATGTCAAGCTTAATGCAAGCTGGGCAAGTGTAAATTAGAACACTTGATTCAAGCTTACACGATTGGAATTTTCAAGCTTAATTCAAGCTTATTGACTTGATAAATCAAGCTTGCTGCAAGTTTGATGCAAGTTTGCTGTGCTGTCTGGGGTTATTAGGATTACAAATTGAAACTCTTCATCGAAAATAGTGTCTTAATCATTAATATTTCTTCTACAGGAGAACTCAAAGAATTTCAACACTCGATCAATGGCAGTTTTGGAGACATTCATCCATTTCAAACACAATACCATCCTACCATATATTTAGCTAATTGTCCGTGATCCGTTATCTAATGGACGACGATCGTGTGCCTTCCTCAAAAATTGCACCAAAACTCGCCAAGCTTTAAGACTTTTGAAGATAAACCGCAAAATATGGCGAAAAACTGTTTCGGAAAATGAACCCAGGTTGGTGATATGTTCATTTTTGACGGGAAAAATATATAATACTAGCTGCTACCCGCGACTTCGTCCACGTCGGCTTTAGAATTAGGTCCCGACAGAAATGTAGCATGTGTGAATAACAAATATTGTTGCGACAAAAGGAACTACATTTAAATATTATTTGCTTTTTACTTGTTTCAAATGAAGTACGATTCATGTTAGTATACTTCATTTAAAATAAGAGAATATGCACAGAGTTACTAAATTTAGATTTTTTTCAGGCATTTGGTGAATAGAGACAGTTATGACAGTATTTGCGGACTGTTTTGTAAAAGAAATATTTATGCTATATGCATGAATTTTAGTCTATGTTAATCAGGAATAGAGCAGCTTTCTATTAGTGAAAAAGTTTGAGAATCGGTTCTGTAGTTAGAGAGATACCCAGAGAGCGTAATGTATTAGAATTATTTTGAGTGTTCCTGTAAAGGAACTATTTATGCTACATGCATGAATTTTAGCCTATAATACTCAAGAATAGTGTAGCTTACTATCAGTAAAAAAAGTTTAGGAATCGGTTCAGTACTTACAGAGATGCACATGGAGCGTAATGTAATTCTTATTAGCATCCCTGTAAAAGAACTATCTGTGATATATGCATTAAAGGTAGCCTATAACACTTAGGATGCCACCAGTGTCTAAGAAGTTCTGCTCTCAAAACTGCAAGAGGGGAGGTGCCAGATTCAAACCCTGGTCGCGCCTATCGACCTAGCCGCTCCCAGTTTTCCGTGGTTTTCTAAAAAACCTCGCATAAATACGGGCTAGGATCCCTTAGAAAATCCCCCACATAGGAATTTTCCATATAGGCCTAGGACCCTAGTGCAGTCAATCGGTCTTAATCCAAAAACAAACAATGATACTCAGGAATAATGTAACTTTTAATCAGTGAAAAAAGTTTTAGAATCGGTTTAGTAGCTACAAAATGTCCATAGAGCGCAATGCATTAGAATTATTTTGAGTGTCTTTGTAAAAGAATTATTTATGCTATATGCTTGAAAGGCGGCTTGTATATTAATCCAGGGCATAAGCTATTTTCATTACAATTTTTTTCAAATCCGTTCAACCATTTTTGTGTGATTCAGTCAAAAACATCCAAACACATAAACGTACACATTTATATTATTGGTAGGATTTGGAAATTTATGAACTTTAAGAAACACATCTGTATTTTTCTTGGTACTTACGTATTATCCCAGCGGTCATTCCCGCCAAACTGTTTTATCGTCAAATGGGTTGCCAAACGTATTCAAAACCATTAATAATTTCATGTGCCGGGCATTTATTTCGGCAAAAAATCGCTTGTCTTGGCGGACCGCCGGGATAATACGTAAGTATTCTTTCTTTACTTATGCTTTTTAATTTGGCGTAAAATCAACATAATTTCTATGTTTTTCAAATGCATGTGATTTTGCTAATAGAATTTCTGCTTTATTTCAAAAGCATAAATCATTTTGTGCGGGCGATAAAACGGCTTTTAATTAATAGTTTGAAAATTAGTTAAAATTTCAAAATTTTGAGCCTCAGGTGCACTTTACCGAAGTTATGGGCTCAATCATGCTCAAATTTTCAAAGCTCTGCTTTCTGTAGATTTGTCTGGAGAACATTCATTTTTATTATTACAGATAGATAGATTTGGCAGAAAACTGGCTTAATTTCCGTGGTATTTAATGTTTTTCAGATGCACGCGCGCTTATTTATTGAAGTAATAGCATTCTTGTTAGCTCAAAACATAAATCATTTGATACGGGCGAAACTCGCCAACAATGGCAATGTAAAAACGGTTTTTAATTAATAATTAAAAAAGTAATTAAAAATCTATAATTCTAATTAGCCTATAACCAACTCCAGGGTCGCCTCTATATCTAAACCAAAATGCATCCTAATCGATTCAGCGGTTTAGGCGTGAAAGCGTCATAAACAAACAAACAAACAAACAAACTCACTTTCGCATTTATAATATTACTTAGGATATATCATGTGAGAAGAATAAGGTGAGGATTTAATAAATGTTTCCCATTTTTACTTTCCGAACATGTACCATGTAAGGAAAGTATTGTAATCATGAAAAAATTCGAATTCGAGTTTTTGGTGTATTTACACGTTTTGAGGTCTTCTGAATTCATTTATGCTATTTTTACGAGATGTATGTATGTATGTGTGTATGTGTGTGTGGTGTGTGTATGTGTGTTTGTGTGTATGTGAGTGAACACGATAGCTCCTGAACAGGGCATGCGATTAAGCTCAAATTGGGTATATATGTTATAAACCACCGTCGCAAGACCGGTATTGATTTTGGTGTGTATAGGACTTACAGTTTTTCTACAGGGCTACGACAAAGATTTCTTTTACATTATGGCCTATGGAGGAAAATTCTGGAAAGTGAGCTAGCGTTTAAACGGTACATTCGATTGAGCTCAAATTGGGTATACATGTTGTAAACTTCCGTCGCAAGACCTGTACTGATTTTGATGTGTATAGGACTTACAGTTTTTCTACAGGGATAAAATAAAGATTTATTTTACATTATGGCCTATGGGGAGAAATTCTTGAAAGTGCGCTAGCGTTTAAACGGTACATTCGATTGAGCTCAAATTGGGTATACATGTTATAAACCACCATTGTAAGACCGGTTTTGATTTTGATGTTTATAGGACTTATAGTTTTTCTACAGGGCTACGACAAAGATTTCTTTTACATTATGGCCTATGGGGAGAAATTCTTGAAAGTGCGCTAGCGTTTAAACGGTACATTCGATCGAGCTTCAATTTGGTATATATGTTTGAATTATTCATCGATTAAAATTTATATAAATGCTTGGTAATGATCTTAATCGTAAGTGTTTGGAAAGTCGAGTGGAGTCACTCCAGATTTTTTAAATAATTATTTTTAAGTATGACTAAATTATTATTATTTATTGTTATTATTTGAAGAACATCCTTAAAAATAGTTAAATCTTAATTTAATCATTTATGCTTTAACTTTATTTTCGGTATTAACTGAAAATTCGGTAAATAGAAACATTAAAACAAATCAAACATTTAAGTTGATTTAATAAATGTTTTCCATTTTTAAATAAGTATTTTTAAATATGAATAAATAAATAAAAAGTTATTCAATATGCCCGTTTACTAAGATGAGTCGTAGTTAAACGACTGCATAAATATTGGAGGATATACAGGGTGTTTCAGAATTCTTAGAACTCTTTCAGAACGTGAGGAATGGTATGGTTCTGAATTCCATAGCAATGTTCGGTCGGAGAGGTCGTTTTCATTTACCGTTTGATAATCACTTTAAAAATCAATCCTGTAATCTATATAAATAAAAGAGAAATGTAAAGTGCCGTTAGTTGGTTGGTTAGTTAGTCAGTTAGTTAGTTTGTTTGCTTGTTTGTTTTCCTGTGTCTCACGTAGCTCCGAAACGGGTGATCGTAGACCTACCAAACTTTGAATGGAAATTCTCCAGGACGGATCCCGACATACCTCGAAGCGATTTTTTCGAAATTTGAATTATTCTAGGAGATATCGATAAAAAACATGTCGCAAAAGGCTAATTTTTGCTCCGCCATTTCGCAATTGAAAATCCGCAGTGTAAAAAGATAGAATATAGCATATCTAGGTTGCCATATTTGGCAAGTTTATTAAATGATTCAGACTCTTGAAGTAAAAATAAAAGAATAACGATTTTTTTTGTTTAAATTATTTGTAAGGTTGTTTTTTAATTAAAATATCGTGCGCATGTGAAATCAGAGAAGGAATGAAATGTTTTATGCTCAAAAGAAAAATAGGATTTGGAAATTTTCCGAGACTAAAATGTGCCCCTTTTTAATTTGGTGAAAAATAAAATGGTTGATGTGCGATTTTGAGGAGATCATTCTAACGCTTGGCACAATTTATCGTAATTTCATCGTCTACTAATGGGATTATGAATACACCCGAGAATAAGTTTTTGAAATTTTCATTCAGTTGGAATTGTGCATTTTTCTGCGCAGCTTTTCCCCATCCATTTTTAATATATTACATTCAGAAAAAGGAAATTAGAAATATCAAATTTTAATTTTTTTTAATCATACTCATGAATAATGATATACTTTCCAACTTAATGAAATAAGGAACAAAAATAGGGAAGACCCATGGATTATAATACGCTTTTAATATATAACACTTTAGTATGTATTTAAAATCTGGTAGTGTTTCAGATTTTCTTACTTTTTTTTTCCTTTCCGCTTTTTGATAAAGGCCAATATATCCAGAAGCTCTTCAGAATTAATATAGGACGAAAATAATTTGTTCCTTTTCGTAGGTTTTTATCATTTGACCATCTTATTTTTGTAACCACGGGCGGTCCGACAGGAGAAGCAATGTAAGTATCACATCGGGACGTCTGCTTCGAAGGGGCGTCATTTCGACTCAAAAACTAAGTAGAGCATAAAAGGGGCGTCTTTTTTATATAAGCAGGGGGCGACACTTACCGTAGGGCCGCTCCTGTTTGTAACCATTTTAATTTTAAATTCCATTCAGAATCAGAGATTTCAATGCCAAGGAAGCCGGTGAGAAACAGGATGCTCTCCAAACAAGATTTATTAAGATGGCGAACCAACTGGTCGCCGGAAAAGGCTAGTCAATATATATAATCCCAATTCCTATTTAATTAACGATACAAATAAAGATTTTCTCCCCTAATACAAATCAAATTAGCTATTTACTACTAAGTTCGTAGTGGAGAATTAAAAAGTAATTGTAAAAAAAGCTGTAACACGTAGTTTTTTTTTTTTTTTACTATCTTGCCTGCACTGGAAAGAAATGTGGTGTTTCAGAAACGTTGATCGAAACAGCTGATGGCTGTTCAAGTAACCTTTATGGTGTTATTTTACAAAGTTTTTTTTATTATTTTATAATCATCAAAATGATATGAAAGTTTTTGTCACATCATAGACAGCAAGTGGCATTGGCGTTCTATTGCCTTTCATCCATTTACCAAGGGCCACATTACAACTTACGAAACACAAATATGGCCCCAACTTTTATTTTGTACATCAATGTTGGATTTGTGTGTATGTTTAAATGTGTACCTTCGGAGGCCCCATCATGGCCGAGAGGGATAATACACTGAACATGGTAGATGGCTGAAGTGTGAAGGACCCGCGTTCGGGCTTAACATGCGGCTGTTGATCTAACAGTCTGGAGTTTTGAGCGGTTTTCTCCAGATGTAATGTAAATACGCCTTACACGCTTAAACCCAAAGAGCGAAAAAAACGATACATTGCGGAGCGATCCGTTTCCATGGAAACTTACCGGTTTTTCCGCGAAAGTGCTCTTATCGGCTTTCGAGCTTTAGCAGTAAAATCTATGCTAACAAGAGTGTGACAGAAAGTATTTTATGTTTGATTTATTTAATATATTATATATTTCTTGTTTATTATTAGAATAAAATAACCACATTCTTATTGGGGGGAAAGTGCTTTTATTAGTCTTTAAGACAGTATTTCTCACAAACTTAAAGTACAAAATGTATTGTGTTAGTTGTCGTATATTGATGGAAACTGCAATTCCTCGGTAGGTTGGAGCCTGGAAAATAAAGCATTAAACATCAAAAGTTATTTCAAAATATGTGATAAATCAGCGTTTCTCAACCTGTGGGGCGCGACCCCCAAGGGGGCACAGAGCGTTTGCGGGGGGGGGGGGGCGAGGAAAACCAAAGAGCATGTAGTGATGCATGTTTTAAAATTTTCATCTTATTTATTCTCATTTTTACTCACAAATATATCCATTTTCGCTTAAAATGTTCATTCAAACTTTACTGATAACATTATTTTGTAGAAAAATCGACTAAATGTTCATTGTTAGAGATTAAAAAACTGAATGTATGCTGAAAAATGTGAGGGGGGGCGACACCGTAAGTTAGCCTTTGTTCGGGGGGGGGGCGACGTTAAAAGATTGAGAACCGCTGTGATAAATTACTATAACAAAATTATGCAGCTTCTGCTTAAGGGGTTCAAAATATCTTTTTCTTTTAATAATTTAATATCACCAGTATAAACTTTTTGTACATCAGCATTTTAATGTTGTAAATCTATAATATTTCTTAATTTTGCTCTTCTTTTAGCTTAAAGCAGTGTTCCCAAACCACTCGTCAGCGGACCGGTGCCGGTCTGCAAGGCTTTACGCCGGTCTATTTATATCAAATTTGTTAAAAATAACCGGCATCAGATGTCGCTATAATTACAAATTATAGTTTTATATCACTTGATTTAATAAATTAAATAGATGCTTGCATAATGCTTATTATTTTTGGCTGACGTTGGTCTGTGAACTAATTTTCCTATTTTTATCGATCTTCATATGTAAAAAGATAGGGAAAGTCTAGTTTAAAGAACTTTTAATTCAAACACAAACTTTAAATAGCTTTTTGCACATAAAAATGGAAAAAAAAATATTTTTTAACATTTTATAATAATATTGAAAATTGATCATGATTTTGATTGGTTTGCCATTCGAGCTCTAATACAAGTAAAATGCATCAATAACCTCAAGAAAGAGTAACATTGATTTGTTCTATATATTCCGCAGCTTTCATTGAAAATGGAATATGTTGAATACACCATATCAATGAAGGTAAATTCTTAATTCTTTTAAATCATAATTAAAAATTAAAAACAATTTAATTAAATTAAAATTTAAATTAAATTAAATTAAATTAAAATTTGTAATTATTTTAATTCATACAAAAATATAAAGCAATATATAAAGCAAGAATGTAAAGCAAGAATATTAATAACTAGCAACCTGTATTTAAAAACTGAAATTTTAAAGTGAAAACTTGTATAAACACTGACTATATTTTTTGTAAAACTAAAGAAAAAAAACCTAATTAATAATTTCAATATTCATAACATTTCTGTGACAAGTTAAATTATGCTAAATTATTTAGATACATCTTTTATATCTTATAAATAAAAATGAAATTTTGTTTGTTTGTTTGTTTGTTTGTTTGTTTGTTTGTTTGTTTATTTGTTTGTGGATTTGAGTTGTATACAAATCCACAAAAATGGACCTATCAGCCTGAAATTTTGCACAGATATGTAAAATAATATAGAATAAATCATAGTCCACTTTAAAACTTTGAAAGTCCACCCGTTCCCGGAATTTAAGAGATTTTTTATGTTCTCCACGCAAAAAGCTTTCCGTAATTGTAACCCCTGTAGTGAAAAAAGTGTGAAATAAGGATCGTGGTTGCCATGTGTGGCGATTTTGCCGAATAAGATGTTTTAAATTCTCAAAGTAAAAATAAAAGAATAATAATGATTTTTTTTTGCTAGTTTATATTCGTAAGGTTATATTTTTTTTAATTATAATATCGTGTGCATGGGAAATCGGAGCAGGAATGAAATGTTTTATACGCAAAACAATAAGAATTGAAGATTTCCGAGGCTAATATGTTAAAATTTTTTAGTTTGGCGAAAAAATAAAATGGCTCAAATGCCGAGAAAGTGAGTTCTAGCGGTTTGCACAGTTTCCGGCTTGGCGAATTTACTGAGAGCTTAAGGAAACGGATTTTTGAAAACAAGTACAAAGGTTTTATTAGAATACAGCGTTAAATTTTAATGATCCCTGCGAAAATAATGCAGTTATTAAGGGATTTCAAGCGATCTATCTTCAGCATTCTCGCGATTTTGAGGAGGATTCTAACGCTTGGCGCTATTTATCGTAATTTAATCGTCTGCTATTTGGGTTATGAATACACCTGCGTATAAGTTTTTGAAATTTTCATTCAGGTGGAATTGTGCATTTTTCAGAGTAGCTTTTCTGCATCTAATGTATTACATCCAGAAAAAAGGATGTTAGAAATATCAATTTTAATTTTGTTTAATCACACTCATGAATAATGATACACTTTCCAACTTCATGAAAGAAGGAACGAAAATAGGGAAGACCCATGGATTATAACTCTTTTTATATATTGCACTTTAGTGCGTATTTAAAAATCTGAAAGTGTGTCAGATTTTCTATGATTCTAGCGCTTGGCGCAATTTAATGAGAGGGTATTTTTAAAAACAAGCGTAGGTTATCTTATAAATAAAAATGAAATTCTGTTTGTCAATTTGTTGATTTGGGTAGTATACAATTCCACAAAAATGGACATGTCAGCCTGAAATTTTACACAGATATGTAAAATAATATAGAATAAATGATAGTCCACTTTAAAACTTTGAAACTCCACTTAAAAACGTTTTCCTCCTGAAGTGTTCCCTTAATTTCCGTTCCCGGAATTTAAGAGATTTTTTATGTTCTCCACGCAGAAAGCTTTACGTAATATTAACCCCTGTAGTGAAAAAAGTGTGTGAAATAAGCATTTTGGTTGCCATGCGTGGCGATTTTGCCGAATAAAATGTTTTAAATTCTTAAAGTAAAAATAAAAGAATAATAATGATTTTTTTAGTTTATTATTTTAGGTTATGTTTTTTAATTATAATATCGTGTGCGCATAAGAAATGAGAGCAGGAATAAAATGTTTTATACGCAAAACAATGAGGATCGAAGATATCGGAGACTAATATGTAATTTTTTTTAGTTTGGCGAAAAATAAAATGGCTGATAGGCCGATTTTTAGAGTGTGAGTTCTAGCGGTTTGCACAGTTTTAGGCTTTTTGGCTCAATTTACTGAGAGCTTAAGGGAATAGCATTTTTGAAAACAAGTGCATAGGTTTTCTTAGAATACAGCATTAAATTTTAACTATCCGTGCAGAAATAATGCAGTTATTAGGGCATTTCAAGCGATGTAGCTTCAGAATTCTCGCCAATTGAGTACATTGATTTAACTTGGGGGAAATCCGCCAAATTTCAGAAAATTGAAATCTTCGCATTTAGTACATCGAGGTAACGATGAATAAAACATGTTATAGTTGATAATTTAAAAAATGCGGCTGTATTAAGGATTCCACTTTTCAAATAAATGCCTGGCGGTCGAACCATTTCCCATTTTGATTGCTGCTAAGTCAATGCTTCGAATGATTCCCTGAAAAAACTCTTGCAAAATGGCGTATGCTGGCACTTTGGCGAGGCTTAGATTTGACACTGGATTTTACTTGAGACTGGTATATACGTATAATAAGACTGGTTATAGATAAAAATGAATGTTGGTATGTGTGTAGGAGGTTGAAAAACTCCAGCACCGTTTTACTGATCACCATGAAATTTGGTTCACCTAAGTCTTTTATCATGGAGAAGGTTTTTATGCTATCCGTTTTCCTCTAACTTTTCACTAGGTGGCGCAGCAGAACGTCGAATTCTATTCCGTTTAGCCGTTTGCTATGCGAATATCGTCCAACAAATTTCGATAAAATTTGGTACACGCGAATATTAGAACACGGAGAATATTTTTCACTATCCATTTGCTGTAACTTACCGCTAAATAGCGCTGCAACGCATCAACTTCTATACCGTTCGACTGATCGGCATACAATTTTTTATACTTACACATTTGAGAACGAAGAATATATTCTAACTGCGTTACTTTTGATGTTACTCACCACTAGACGGCACTGCAATGCATTATTATTTTAACTCGCCACTAGATGGCGCTGCAGCAGGCCAAATTTTTGACCATTCAAACGGTGGCTATGAAAATCAGTATACATAGCTATTTGAACAATGAGAATATTTTGGCGTTATCCATTTTGCTATAACTCGCCACATGACGGCGCTGTAGCAAAGCATTACTTTAATTAACCACTAGATGGCCCTGCAGTGTATCACTTCTTGTCTGTGCGAATAATCGCTATGAAAATAGGTATACATAGATATTTGAAGACTGGGAAGAGTTTGGCACGATCCATTTTCCTATAACTTGACACTAGATGTCGCGTCAACACATGAACTTCAAGACTATTCAGCCGATCGTCATGAAAATTCGTATACATCGATATCTGAATGCGAAGAATATTTTTGCCGTATCCGTTTTGCTAAAACTCGCCACTAGATTGTGCTACGCCGCATCGCCTTCTGCACCGTAAAAACGATTGCCTTGAAATTTAGTATGCATGATTATTGAACACAATATAACGCGATATCCATTTTGCTATACCTCTTTATTACAATAAATAGTAATCACAACAAATATTAATATCAAAAATTCCATTCATTCCCGTGCGAAGAACGGGTACTTCAGCTAGTACATAATAAATATGTTCACTAAAATGATTGGGAAAAGGTTCTGTTGAATTATTTTATTTAAATTTCAATATGAATTTATATATATATATATATATATATAGATAGATAGATAGATAGATAGATAGATAGATAGATAGATAGATAGATATTGCATAAGAATAAAAGATATCCAACAATTTATATTATGTTTAACAAGTTGAATTTAAATGAATTTCCAAAAACTATAAACATACAAAATAAAAGTTCCTCGAATGGCAGACACTCAAAATACCATATGCTAAACAAAAATGTCTAAACTTTTATGTCACATTTTATTAGAAAATGTTTATTGAACAATTCTAAACCAGTACGAAAAGAACTTTTTAAAAATAAAGGTACAAATTCTGCTAAACTGCTGAAACAGGTTATATATTTTTATAAGAAAAGAAACTAAAAATCTATCACCAAATGATCTATATTTCGCCAAATCAGCTGATGAATTGTCAAAAGTCACCTTTCAATGACACGATTTCATTATGCTATTACTTAGATTTCTTGTACTGCGGCATACCCGCCTTTAATATTTAGTGACAATAAAGCACACACAGTGGAAAGTACCAGATGCTACTGGTTCTGCTAGAGGGAAACGGGTTGTTCTCATATGCAGCACTGGTTAAATTGGAAGATCTGCTGTCACACATAGGAAGGGATTAATCATCAACAACTACAAAAATCTGGATTGACTCCACTCGACTTTCCGAACACTTACGATTAAGATCATTACCAAGCATTTAAATAAATTTTAATTGATGAACAATTCAAATATATATACCAAACTGAAGCTCAATCGAATGCGCCGTTTAAACGCTGGCGTACTTTCAATAATTTCTCCCCATATGCCATAATGTAAAAGAAATCTTTGTCGTAGCCGTGTTGGAAAACTATAACTCCTATACACATCAAAATCAATACCGGTCTTACGATGATGATTTATAACATGTATACACAATTTGAGCTCAATCAAATGTACCGTTTAAACGCTAGCGCACTTTCAAGAATTTCCTCCCCCATGCCATAATGGGGGCATGGGGGAGGAAAAGAAATCTTTGTCGTAGAATGTAAAAGAAATCTTTGTCGTAGCCCTGTGGAAAAACTGTAAGTCCTATACACACCAAAATCAATACCGGTCTTGCGACAGTGGCTTACAACATATATACCCAATCTGAGCTCAATCGAATGCCCCGTTTAGAAGCTATCGAGTTCACTCACATACACACACACACACATACATACATATATCTCTTAAAAATAGCATAAATGAATTCAGAAGACCTCAGAACGTGTAAATACACCAACATCTCGAAGTCGAATTTTTTCATGATTACAATACTTTCCTTACATGGCCTTACATGTTCGGAAAGTAAAAACAGAGCATTTGAAGCTACCTATATACATTGTTTCATATTTTCTGAGTCCAAGAAGTCTAGAAATAATTTCCCTTTTCATCAGTTAATGAATTTAAATACTTAAGTGGCGAGAATAGATTTTTTACTACCGTAACTAAAATGTAAAAACAGAAAATTAAACTAGTTACTCTTTTAAAGAAAAAAAGTGAAAGATATTTTAGTCTACCCGTAACGTTAATAAAGATAACTTTTTCGCAGAAGCTATTATTTTTTTGTAAGCTGCTGAAACTCAACCTTAATGTAAAATTAATAACTATTTTTGTCTGAAAAGAGCAGATCGGAAAATAAACCTAGCAGAATAAGCGCCCTCTAATGTATGATTACATCAGAAAACTTTGCTACCATCGTCACATACACCCAAGTCCAAAATTAAGGCTACGCACAAAATTTGGCAGAACAGAAGAAATGCTCCATTTATTAATAAAAAATATGGCCCAAAGATACGTTATGGTGGAAGAAAGCATACAGCAACCTAACAATGAAAATACGGTGAATTGTTAGTTAATATACATGTTATATCATAAATGGTCTCATCATGATTTTATATGTCTTGTGAAAGACCCACATAATACCGTGTCTGGTTACCGTGCACTGCTATACAAGCCTCACAACAAGCTGCCATTCTGTTAAAGAGGATGTATGTTATTTATAGGGTGTAATCTTGGCCGTTTTTTAGGCCGTTTTTTTTTCATTAGGCCGTTTTTTATGTACCCTGTATATTAACTAATAATTGACCTTTTATTATTAATATTATTATTAACTTCTGTTGCACAAAACTCTGCTTAGTTTCCAGGTTCGTAGTTTAAAAGTCCAGTATAGATGGAAAGTTCCAGTAAACAGTCCAGTTGACAGGACGAAACACAAATTTTATTGCTTCTAGAAACTCGCGAACAATCTTCAGTTCACAAATCACAGAAATGAAATAAGCAATAACACGTTTTAAAACTGCCAGCAATAAAATCTTTCCACAGGCTAAAATTCTGTGGAAATTTTAGAGCAAAACTGCCATCTATTCCTCAGCATACAACAAGGAAATATTAGCAAACAGCATTAAAAAATAAACTTCTCAAAACAAGAGAAAGATAGCTTACAAAAGCGCACAATAGCGAGCCATCTCGGGTTAAAGCGCACAATAGCGAGCTAATGCAGTAAACTCTACGGCATTAAGACATTTGCTCAACTGCACTGAACGTTTCTGGAGCGCCCTGTTCTTTTATAACTTCCGCTGTCTTTACTCGAAGATTCTACGAATTTCGTCTACCAGTATTTTCAAGAAAGCTCCAGTTATTTGATAGCGTAATAGAAATTCAATTGAGTAATACTGGCGATAGCGCCAGTATTTCTCGAGAATCTTAGAAAACCCTACGTTAAACAATGGAAACAACCAAAACTCCCTATCTCGCTTTCTAGTTAGCCGATCTTCAGGCAACAAAATGAAAGTTTTAATTATTTGACACTCAAAATACGAAGTTTATTTTGCATTTAACCCCTAAAGAACAGGTCAGCCCAAAAATTTATAAAAATTCTATATGATTTATCCCATAATAGTACGTGTATTTCTGCGCAAAATTTCTTACATTAAACAGAGTATGGCTTCATTATAGATTTGGTGTTTGTAACCGGGTATCTTTCTGTTGTTTAATTGAAAAAGCTAAACATCATACAAGGGATGACATTCTGAAGTGCCAAATATGAAGAGAAAGTGCGTTATTCTTAAGGTGTACTTGCATGTTTTCCGTCATTGAAACTGATTCAAAGGAAAAACAGATTTTACAGGCAAACATGAGAGCATGAGTTGAGATAACCTGAGTAAGGGTGGGTCGAAAAGAATTTTTGTTTTTGAATAACTGTAAAACGGAATGGTTGCCTCATGTAATATGAAGAAAAACGATGTAAGAATTTCCAAGATCGATTGATATCTTCTGTTTGTCCATCGTTTATAAAAGTTACAGAAACTGCCAATTATCAACATTTTTCCACTTTTTGTTATATTACTTAATACTTTGGTTTCAACTAGAAACAGCTATTATGTTTGTTTTATGAATTAAAAAAGTTCAAAAAATTCAAACGTTTATGAATACTTCTCTAAAAGTGTGTATTTTATAGTTTGGTTGTTTTTTTTTTTTTACATTGCCTAGCCAGAAAATATCGAGTTACTAATCATGCTTAAATTTATAAAAGTTATGTTGATCCACAAAATAAAGGTTGCAAACTTGTATCTTGTTGACAGTAGCGTGAGGGCAAATGATATCGTTAAAAAAACTGATTCATAGCCAATGCTTTTCGCAGGAGTTATGTTTCTACTGTTATATACTATTTCGAATATCCGACACACCAAATGTTCAGTAGTGCTTCAATTTTCACCGCATAATTCGACCTCGCAAACTAAAAGTCTTACAAATAAAACAGCATTGTGAAAATCCAAAAGGATTCGAAATGTGTGAAAACATTAGACATTCTCGAAATCACGGGGACCTAATGGCTACGCAGGTCTGCACGGATCTGTCGCTGCCGGCTGTCATGCGAGCAGTTTGGTCTCGGGTTAAAATCCCGTTAGCCTACGGATGTATGTGTTTGTCCAAACATGGTGATGTAAAAATTGTACTTTGAAATAAAGATGATCTTATATTTAGAAACAACTGCGATGAAGTACTAACAGAGCCACAGAGATCTAGATGAGGTCTCTTCGAAACACAACATCACTGAGGCAGTGCAGGATGAAAAATAAACCAACAGAGTTGATTATGTAAAAATTTTACAGCTGATGTAATAGCAATTTGGGTTATGATTACCAGTTCTTATCGCTCCATTCGGCACCTTTTTCGACCATGTGGTAGGTGTAGATTGTGCGAGCTCGATTAGTGGTGTTTCTTCCACTTTTGTGTACCACCGAGCCATGAATGACAACGCAGTCACCTGAAAGTATACAAAATGTATTTTACAATAAAAATTTATCTAAGGCTTGGGATCGCAAAGGACTGAATTTTTTTTTTTCTCTTTCTTATATGATCACATAAGCAAACGTAGCAGTCGGTCCTATTTTTTTAAAATTCCTACCTGTATAAATATTTGAGTAAGATGTTCTGCTGTTTCAACTGTTGTTTGATTCTTTTAGATGTTAAGGTTTCACCTATCAAACCATTAAAATACTAGGCTATATAAATAAAGAATAATATAAATGTTTGATGAAGGTAGGAATTAAAAAAGAAAAAATAGGACCGACGGCGACGCCTGCATAAATCTTATAGGGTTTCCAGTAAATAAGATCCCGATTTCAAACTTAAAAATCTCAAAAACAAACATAGAAGAAGAACGCAGCTATATTTAGTATGCAAACTGTAAGAGCATATGCAGAAGTTTCGAAATTAGTAGTTACTAAAGCCGCATACATATGGCGATGCAATCGCAGATTTTCATTATGGGTCGGCCACTATATTCTTCCGATATGACCCCTTGTGACTAGTTATTATGGGACACATTGAAAGACACTGTCTGTTAGAATTATTTCAACACGCTTGTCGAACTTGCATCATCAATTTCTGTGGCATGTGAATCCCTTTCCGTTCTCACATTACAGGCTATGATGACAATTTTAATTTTACGTTCACTTGCACCACCTGTATGTCAAATGGTGGACACTTTGTATTTTGAAAAGATTGGCTTGTGACTTCTAGCAGAGAGCAAGTTTCCTTATACGCTTTTCGATGTGAAGCGCTATATGTTAGCAGACAATGTAACTTCTATTTCGAAACCTCTGACATTTTTACACTTTATACAGGGTGTCCTAAAATGGTGACAACGGAATTTAATTCTTTATCTATTAGTGATAAGTGGACAGTACAAATTGAAAAAATGCGCAAAATAAGGTTAGAAATAAAACTCCGTTCATTTACAAAACGTTGCACATTTTAAATTTCTATACAACCTCAGTGCAAAAATATTCCCAATAAGTAACATGTGCTCCATACACAAGTGAGATGAAGTACAAAATTTCAGCCTTTTATCGTTAAACTTCTCAAGAGATATTTTTAAACAAAAGATAATCTGGAACTGTACATGATTTTGAATGTAACCGCTTATTGCTAGACTGGAAAAAAAAATCTTTTGTAATTTCTGTACAACCCCTGAAATGCGATCATTCAACGTGATTTTTTAATATCGAGAAGCCATTGAAAAGTGGTTTAAGTCAGCGTTATATTTATATTAATATCTCTGATACTTTCAGAATATAATTTTCAAATTCTGTACATCCCCTCATTAGTGCATGAAGCACATTTTTATTTTATTTTTTTTCTACAGGGGTCGTATGAAAATTTAACATGTGTAACTTTTTAAAAATTAACGAGAGGAGTTTTTCCGTAGCGTAATTTTCCCCCCGACCTTCTTTGATAATTTTTTTTAAAAGCCCGTTACCACTTTTTTTGGTGACACCCTGTAAAATAAATACACCGTTTGTTACATTCTTCTGTTGATTTTTCTTTGTGAGATTTTTAATTTCAAAATCAGTGAGTTATCTGCTAATTACATAAATAAGTAAAAGAAACAGGACAGACCTAGTTTTGCAGGTACTGGAATGTACTGATCCTCTCTATACTCTGGAAGTTTGCCTTCCATTAGGAACAAGGGATCCTTTACTGGATTTCTGATGTATCTCTGGTAGCACGTCACCTGAACAGAATTTTTAAAATTAGAAACTACTCTGGAGTAAAGAAGATACTTTCGTTTAACCAAAAGCAATAGACGCATTGAAAATTATGAAAATAGTGACCTCTTTAAACGAGGCTTATAATAATCCTCTCAATTATAATTCTCAGGCACAAACGTGCAAACCAATTTGTGCCAACTCGATTGAATTCTAAACTGAGAACTTCAAATTTTATCAAATCTAATTATCAAATCTTATCAAATCTAAATATCTAATTATCAAATTTTATATACATATCATGTATATAAAATTTGATAGAAGTTCATAGTATTTTTAACAAGCTTTTACTCATTAAATTATTACATGCTTTCAACCGATAGTAACAGATATGAATTTTAAAGAAGTTTTATGAAACTTAGGAATAAGCACTAAGCAATCATAATTACCATTTTTCAAATTAAGTAGCTTATGAAAAGCTAATTTATTTATTGTTAAAAAAATACTGAAATATTAGTATGAGCAAAATTAGGTTTTTATTATCCTCAGATAGAACTAGTAAATGATGTTGCAGCGTTTTACATGCAATAGCACCACTAGCACAACATTTGCCAGTTTTGCTGGCAAATCTTGTGATGTTGGTGCTAATACATGTAAAACCTGTGAGATACAACCAAGGTATTTTCAGTGTATTTTACTTCTTAAAAGACTTTAAAGAGTTAAAAGATTTAATTAATGAATATTTTAATGAACATATAACACTAATTGTCTTTAATTTAGAATTCGGTCTATTTTTCTAAGATATTTCATTAGTTTGGGATTGTGCCGGTCTGTTTGTGACAACACCCCATCCCAAAGAGGGGGTATAATTCCTTCACACTTCGCCCTACTTGGATCTGCCATTGACCTTGGTTGGTACTGAGGGGGGGGGGGATATCCTTTAATAAACACAAGGTAGGAAGAAAAGTTGTGAAGATGACAGAGAATTTTGCTAACAATATCTTTATTGACATTTAAATCTATACTTATATAATAAAGAGGAAAAGTTTGTTTAAATCTCTGGAACTACTGAAGCGATTCTAAAAGTTCTTTTACTGATAGAAAGATGTACAAACCCTGATGAACATAGACTATATTTTATTCTGAAATTCGTATCAAGTTTTTTTTTAATGCGATTTTTGGGATTTTTTCTCGTCTAATACGTAATAACGGCGGTGATTACACTTGGAATAAAACGATATTTGTATCACCCGATAGAAGAGAAAATTTTCTTCTAAAAACAGTTTGTTCTGACTATGTAACATAATTGGCAGACTTGCAAGAATTTTCTATATAAAGATCACTTTTGACAAAAGTTTTCATAAATAATTTTAAAACTGTTGCATCTTTAATTTTATCCGTCATAACTTGTTATATTTTGAAAAATGACAAAACATTAACGTCGCCCTCTTTTAAAAGAAAAACAAGAGATAAAATATATAGGATTTTTTACGAATTTTTTACTAAAGTAGGATTTCGAATTCAATAGCTGCAGTTTAATGAGATCGTTATCATTCTTAATATTAAGTTCGCGGTGAGATGCCAGATAGCGTGATTTGGGGGAAGGGTGGGAGGATGGAATAAGATATTAACATTCCCAAGGTTTGCAATTTTTTATGATTTTATCTCCAAGTTTGTCACAAAAAATACTGAAACATTACTGAACCTAGCTTGAAGATATCTTCCATATTTCGCGAAAAGCTGGCAAAAGCTAAATTTATTAAACAGTAGAAGTACAGTTGGAGTATGCCTGACAAAGATTGCAAAACAATTTTAGTAAACGATTTTAATATAGTTTTCGGTTCCAAAGAAGTGTTTTGTGGAATGAGGAAGACAAACACGGTTAACTGATAGATTATGAAATACATTTCAAACAATATTTATAAAAGTGAAATACAGTAATACCCCGGACATACAAGATAGCTGGGACCGAGTGACAACCACGCAAGTCGAATTTACGTGATTCGGGATATAATTTTCGAGATACGTATAATTTTGCATATATTCATGGTAATTACTTTTAATTGAGGACGTAGATTATAGAAAATAGCTATTTAAAAAAAAACGTTCAGTAAAATTCAAGTAATATATATTGTATATAACGAATTATATTATTAAAATCGCAAGCTGATATAGAAGGCTTCATAGAATATAACAAAATCGTCTGACGGCTCAAGATTTGAAAATCGCGTAACTCTGGGTTCACGTTAGTCGGGTCGTAAGTCGAGGTATTGCTGTATAGTTAGAATATAATTGGCGAAGATTGTAAAACAGTTTTAGTAGGCGATTTTAATAAAGATATGATTTTTTAAGAAGTGTTTTATGAAACAAGGGAGGAAAACATGGGACACTCATGAATAATCATACACTTAATGGAATAAGGAAGAAAAATGTGTAGGGACGACACATTGATTATGATACAATTTCAATATATAGCACTTTAGTGCGTATTTAAAGTATGAAAGTGCTTCAAAAAAATAATACTAGATTGCTATATTTTCACTGAGTTTTTCCTGTCGGGAGATTTCTGTGGACCCATCTGCGTCGAAACGTCGTTGCATTTTTCAATAGGGTTGCTAGATAGCAGGGAAAGCAGAATGTTAAAGACGTCAGGGTGTGCAATATAGCCACGTTTGGGGCCAAAAAAAAAATAAGTCCCCAAAACTGAACCTATCTGGACGATATCCTCCACATTTAGCGAGAAACTAGAAAACGCTATAGTTTTTTACAAAAGCATTGTTAGAATATGCCTGACGATGGTTGTAAAGTAGTTTTAACAGGTGATTTTAACACTAATTTCGATTCCAAAGAAATGTTTTATGGAACAAAAAATATGCATAACGACACACTCATGGATTATGATACACTTAATGGCATAAGGAAGAAAAATAGGAACGACGTATGAATAATGATACTGTTTTAATATGCAGCACTTTAATATCTATTTAAAATGAAAAAGTGTTTCTTTTCCTTCTTTTTTTTAATCGCACCAAACAGGGCTTGCTGAAAACAGACATTCTTTATAAATACGAATGCGTTTGGAGATAAATGAGAATGCGTTTCGGCCCTCTAAGACCAGCGGGGTATCCGCTAGTAATGAATACTTTACTAAAAAGTATCAACAGTATACAGAGTGACTGTAATCTAACTTTCTCTATAAACAGCGTTCTATAGCTAAAACAAGAGAACGGATTGCAACCAAATTTGGCATATAGACAATACCTGAGATACACTCAAGGAATTTCGAAGAAAAGTTTAATCTCAGAAAGCAAACGTAACACGTGGTGCTTTGTATGAAAAAATAGCAATTTGACAATGGAAAGGACTAACTCGAAATGTAATTTCAACATTTATGCGATAGTTTATGAACATTTATTGACAAATGTGAGTGATTTTTGAGCTGAATTCTCTTACAAAGCGCCACCTAGGATACATTTTTAGAATTACACTTTTTAAAAAGCTTTTTTGAGAGCATCTTGAATATAGTCCATATGACAAAGGCGATGGCAATCTGCTCGTCTGTTTCAGCAAATGTTTATAGGGCAAGTTTAATTATAATCCCCCCTGTGCATATAATGACTTAAATAACACCACACTGGTTTAAAATGCTGTTTGTAGTAAAACGGATCTTTTTTTTTTTCTCTTTAAAAGGTTGAGTTTGTCAGCCTTATTATGGAAATTTTAAAACTAAGCTTGACAGTTTTACCTAACATCTTATTTAAAAATAAACTTTTGTGCTTGGAGACCTAGGTTTGTTTTTGCCCATAACAGATATTTTTATCTAAATTCTAGAATGATGCAAAATCACATACTTAATGGGATCCAATGATTTTCAATGTATCAGAATATAATTCCGAATTTTCTTCAAATAATTACTTAATTATGATTATAAATAGACCACTAGTACTTCAGATGCCTCCTCATTCTGGTGATTTCCCTTTCAACAAAATGAAAACTTTCACCAGTAGTGAAACCTCTCTGAGTGGCCACCCCACCGTACCGAGAATATTTGGCTGCTCAGAGGGGGTGGTCGCACTCAAGGGTTTTATTGACTATTATAAGATAATTGCTATAATGCGTAATATAAACAAGTCTGGCACATATTCCTTTTTTAAAATGAAATATAAAACTTATTTAAAGTGAAAATAGTACTTTAATGCTTTCTTACATTTTTTTTGAAAAAATGATACAATTTGCGTCTGTTTTAAGTTTTTACTTTTCTTTGAAACAACTATTTTTTCTAGTTTGTTTTTTACTTTAAAAAGCAGATCTCTAACTGGTTAGTTTGAAACCGCTTCGGAATTTTCGATAATTTCATCGCTTTTCCCTAAAGTCGGTTGTGTTGAAAGTTTAGCTTGCTCGCCACTACAAACATCGGGAAATTCCTCGTGAGGGACGGAATAAGCGCCTGAAAAGGACAAAAATTCATTTGTAGGACAACTTCAACACCTGATTGTCCAAGGGATTCCCCATCTTAAGGGTGTGGGGAGAATACAAAAGAGAAAACAGAATCAATTCCAGTTATTCCTAGGACTTATATTCGACCATAAATCTGACCGTGAGTTTTTCCGCTCAAAATTGCAGCATGGAGTGAGTAGAATTTCCCGAAAAATGAGAAGGGCGATCCCACTTGGTGGCCGTTTAGAGGGGATCGGGTGGCCGCTGATAGAAGTTATTTTAACATGAAATCTATGAGCCAAAAAATCCGTGCCATGAAAAATTGGCCGTTTAGAGGGATGACCGAGAGGTCTTTCACTGTATGCAGAAAACTTGAAATTAAAAATTAGTTTCTAAAATCTGAAATCTATGCTAAATTATAGTAGAGCGCCGATTATCCAAAACCCAATCAACCAAACTGTCTAATCGAACATCAATTTTTTTTTTTTTTTTTTTTTTGCACGCGAGAAGAAACCCTCCCCCCCCCCTCCCCGACTAGTGTGTCTTAGACAGCAGTAACAAGAAAGTAAGAGCTTGGAAGCTTGGAAATAATAGGTGAAATCAACATCAAGAAACATAATTTCTGTCTTATCCTTATAATTTTGACTCCTCACCCCCACCCGAACCTCCGCCGTGGACTAGTCCTTTGCCCATTTCTCACACAATATTTTTTAAAATCTTCCTATTCACAACTAAATTTTATAATACTAGGGGCCAAAGCCCCCAGACTCGCTACGCTCGCTTTTCGTATGAGGCATGAGGCACCTAATAATGCTTATTCGTAAAAAAGACATAATTTCAACAGACAAAACCCGATGATTGGATCAGATAGAATGTTACTGAGCTACACATTGCTTGTTTCTTGCATGTTCATGGGTACATAAAAATTTAAACTTCACACTACAGTAGACCCCCTCCCCCTCATAACACGGAAGATATTTTGTTATGGGAATCCGTGTTGTACGGGTCCTGAGCTATACTCCACCTGGAGTGCGGACTCCGCTTATAATCGCTGGAAAAATTATTTGCACTCCTCAGAAACACAATGATATTTAATGTTGCCATTCAAAAGTTATATTAATTAGGAGATAAAGCGTAATAAAATCAGTACATCTGTTTCAGCTGTATTTTTAATAATGTAAAACCTATTGGACACTTTGCGAATTTGCCACCCATGGCGATTTTTCATTATTTGGAGACTTGCGTACATGTAAAGTTAATAAAAGCTACGAAACAGATAGGATAGCTTGCCACCCATGGCGACTTTTCATTATTTGGCGATTGACACATGCCTATTCTACAGCTTACGAAATATTGTAACAATAGATTAAAGCTGTTGTGAACTAATAGTACTTAAATATATGTAAAATTATGTGGCATACTTTTATGTCGCATTTTTGGGACACGTTTTTCATACAATTTTCAATAATGGGGGTGAGAGGTAAAATGACATAGTCATTAATAGATGGAGAAAAGCTGCGCAGAAAAATGCACAATTCCAACGGAATGAAAATTTCAAAAACGTATTCTCAGGTGTATTCAGCAGACGATAAATTACGATAAATTGCGCCAAGCATTAGAATCATCTCCTCAAAATCGCACAAAACTAGGGATGGACGCGAGACGACTTTTTTGCGAGACGAGACAGAGATTTACAGCTTTTTTGCGAGACGAGACACACATTTTTAACATTACGATATAGGGATTTTTGCGAGACGAGACAAGCTTTTAGGCTATTTTGCGAGACGCGAGACGCTTATTTTTCGTCTCGCGTCCATCCCTACACAAAACAGTTTAATTTTTCGCCAAATTAAAAAGTTGCACATTTTAGTCTCAGAAAATTTCTAAATATGTTTATTTTGAGTATAAAACATTTCATTCCTGCTCTGATTTCCCATGCACACGATATTTTAATTTAAAAACAGCCTTACAAATTATCTAGACAAAAAAAAAATCGTTATTCTTTTATTTTTACTTCAAGAGTCTGGATCATTTAATAAACTTGCCAAATCTGGCAACCATTCTGTTTATTTTTTCAGTTTTTTATTAATATCTTCTAAAATAATTCTATTTTCGAAATTTAAGTCAGCTTAGCAGGTTTCTCGGAAATTTTCGAATCTGTGGGCACCTTAGTCGAAACTCAAATCCCCACGGTTTAGGAGAAGATAGGCGAACAAGCTTTTGACAGCGGCGACAACAGCGGCCCTTACTTTTTTTTTAGAATAGAGAGAAACATAGATCTACTGTATCGAAAACAATGTTGCGCATTAACGTTATAAACCGATTTAGTTTAATCAGGAGCATACCGTAAGTTGCATCGTATGCAACTAATGAAATTTCGACTACCCGAATCAGCACCGGTCCCGACAGATTCGAATAATCCCTTCTGTACTATATAGATACCGGTACATTATAGTGTTGTGAATTGGAGGGAGTGTACTTTAAGTAATTTTGTGTGCACCTACCTTTGTGAGAGCCAGGAACATACCACAGGCATCCGTTTTCCAGGGTGACATCGTGTAATAAAGGAAACCACAGACCAATGCAACTCGGAGGTTCAGTGTACAAAAAGGTTGAATCTTGGTGAGGTTTCACTGAAATCAGACATTCAAAATCAGAATATCGATTTGACAATGAACTATGATCTAATTTTTACCAAAAAAAAAAAATAAATAAATAAATTTAACTTTTTAAGTTTACGTCGTTTGATAATTTGACCCCGTTCATGTTTGACAGTCGATAAAGAAGAGCAACTAAATAGACTTCCCAAATCGCCTCAAATCTGAAAAATGTTCAGCCGTAGTAATTGCTCTAGTTAACTGGCATCAACCTGGCGGTCGATCGAATAGCCAAAGATTTTTCTTCTTCTTCTTCTTCTTCTTTTTTTTTTTTTTTTTTTTTTCTTTTTAGGCACAGCTGCCGTAGAATAATGCCAGCAAACGGGTTAAAGTTGGTTTCACCGATAGTTAATGCTCCCTAAAAATTTCCTCTGGTCACTTTGCATCCATCATCAAAATAAATTGAAAAATTGACATTTATTTAAGGCAGTCCCGTATGGCTTGAAAAATTTCGTTGAAGACTCAAAATTTCAAAAAGATAGAATTTCTCATTAAGAAACTTGATTATTGATATTCAATTAATAAGAATAGTTCTCGCAAGCAAGTGGTGGGGCTCTTATACAAGCAAAATATGGGTATAACATATGGTAAATTTAAGCATCCCAGATTCCAAGAATAGTTAATTTATTTAATTTCTTGTAAATTAAGAAACATAATAATCTAATCCAGAAATATTTTTAAAAAATCTGGAGTGACTCCACTCGACTTTCCGAACACTTACGATTAAGATCATTACCAAGTATTTAAATAAATTTTAATCGATGAATAATTCAAACATATATACCAAATTGAAGCTCGATCGAATGTACCGTTTAAACGCGAGCGCCCTTTCAAGAATTTCTCCCCATAGGCCATAATGTAAAAGAAATTTTTATTTTATCCCTGTAGAAAAACTGTAAGTCCTATACACATCAAAATCAATACAGGTCTTGCGACGGTGGTTTATAACATGTATACCCAATTTGAGCTCAATCGAATGTACCGTTTAAACGCTAGCGCACTTTCCAGAATTTTCCTCCATAGGCCATAATGTAAAAGAAATCTTTGTCGTAGCCCTGTAGAAAAACTGTAAGTCCTATACACACCAAAATCAATACCGGTCTTGCGACGGTGGTTTATAACATATATACCCAATTTGAGCTCAATCGCATGCCCTGTTCCGGAGCTATCGTGTTCACTCACATACACACAAGCACACATACACACACACACACATACACACACATACATACATACATCTCGTAAAAATAGCATAAATGAATTCAGAAGACCTCAAAACGTGTAAATACACCAAAATCTCGAATTCGAATTTTTTCATGATTACAATACTTTCCTTACATGGTACATGTTCGGAAAGTAAAAATGGTATTGATTCTTCGAAAAAAAAATTGTAAGACGAGCAAATTGCAAAACGAGTAATTGTAAAATAGGTTTCCTTGCTTGAGGTTGTTTTACGAATGTTGCCCATCCTAGTCGTTGGAAGTCGAAAGTTTAGTTAATGATTTGTTAGAACAGTTCTTGCATTCTCAATTAAATGTTGATCAGTTAAAATAGACTTATGTCCGATGATTACCTTAAATATCGAGTGCGAAAACTCACAGTAATGCTAACATTGACACCCGACACCTTCGTTCCTTCTGTAATGATATATATTTTTTAATTTTCTTTCGGGATCAATTTGTGAAATTCAGTTAAACAAAAAATTCTTTTATTATTATTATTATTATTGTTATTATTATTATTATTATTATTATTATTTATATGTTTCAATTCTCAAGTATTTTTTGTACAATTTTGGACTTAGCCACTGTATTTTATATTAATATTACGTTGATCGAGACTGTATAATTTTTTTCGTGGTTTTTTTTTTTAAATAAGTGAAATAAAACTACATTGACACCCCCCCCACAGACAAAAAAATAATAATGGTTTTTTATTTATTTTTAAATTCACTCAAATATCTAAAATCTATCATATGTGTCTTTTATACCAAGTAAGTTTGGCCATTCCTGAACTAGACTTCGTAATTTGGGGTGTTTACTAATTTGCTATTGGATTCATATTTTAAATGGTGATTTATTTAGTTGAAATATTTCACATATCTAAGTAACTTTGAAAATAATTTTTACTTCATTAAAAGGTGTTTTAAGTTACCCATTGGATAATTTTAACCGATTTATGAAGGACATAAAAGAACTCACCTACTTCTCCAATTTTCGGTTTCTGGAGGGGAAAAAAATTGCATTAGCATTGCTAAAACTACAGTTCGTGAAAATTTACTTGAAAATTATCATTTAAAATGCGGTTACCTTAAATATTAGCATACTCTGAACAATAACAGGATCCTTGTACTCAAAATTGCGGAGCAAATTCTGAAAAATAGTAAGAAGAAGCAAGTTATAATCTCATTTAAACTGTCTAAGCATTCGACATCAATTTCGGTGCCACTTTCAAGAATTCAAGGTATAAAATTTACGGAAGTCAAATATACAATGCGTCCCAAAAACATAGTGACAATTATTTGTGGGAGTTGGGGAACATAAAAAGGATACAGAAGACAGGAATATGTGGGGTAAAAAATCTTGTTCTCATTTCATACACCGGTTAATAAGGAAGTTGTTGAAATGGTAGTAAAATTTCCTACCGTACTTTATCAATTTTTTTCCGTAAAAATTACCGAAAAAAATTATCCCAAATACTTTGATATTTTAAATGCGCACTAAAGTGCTACATATTAACAAGTATCATAATCCATGAGACGACTCTATTTGTCTTTCTCGTTCCATTACGATGGAAAGTGCATCAAATTCCGTGAATGTGCCGTATTTGCCTCCCTTGTTCCATAAAACACTCCTTCAGAATTGAAATCTGTATTAAAATCGCCTACTAAAATTCTTTTGCATTCTTCTTTGGACATATTCTAGTTAACTATATTTCACCATTATTTACTCTAATTTATACACCTTTATAAACACTAACACTCCCATTGAATAAACAGTAAAGTTTGTTGATTTCACAGCAAATATAGAAGTTTTGCGAAACTGAACTCAGTTTTGGGAACTTACTTTTTGGCGCCAAACTTGGCGATGAATCGCCGAATACCCGACATTGGCAAGTTTTGACATACCAGTATCTCGCTGTTACCTGTCAACCCTATTTAAAAAGTGACTGGCCGTTTCGTCGCAGACAACTCGCTTCGATAAAAATCCGTGTTTGAAATTAACAGACTTAAGGGCTAATAAATAATATTTCTTTCTGAGAGTTGTAATTTTCGTAGAAAAAATCATTTGTTATAAAACTAGATAAGTTAACTACCTTCCTCAACAACTTTTGTGGAACGATTATTAACCGTTGTATGAAAACAACCTGTTTGTCCAACGTTACTGAGTGATTCGGAATCCATTTTTTGATAACTACCTCCCCAAAAATTTTGCCGCTATACACTCGAAACACTTTGTACAAGTACATACTGTTCAACCCCTTTTAGAAACCGAGAGATACTTTCTTTACTGTGGGTTTCGTTCAGACACGCGCTTGGGCTATCACTGAAGGAGCTAGAGCACGTACGCTGCATTCGCGCATTTATCCGCTCTCTTTGCCCCCCCCCCTTAACGGGCTTATTTGGATTCGCAATTACTGGCAGCCTGCCAATATTCTGCGTGAAAGGTGGTCAGACAGTACTTATTCAAATAGTTAATCCACTTACCTTAACTTTCTGGCTGAATGTGTGCTTTTTAAAAATGGGGTTCCACCAATGTAGAGCTGAGAAAAAAGAAAAAAGGAAAAGATATAATTCCTATTTAAAAAATTGTTTAAAAGTCACTGAAAACTTAAGCAACATTGTTGTGTGAAAACGCATTTCGAAAATCTGAATAGGTGCGGACATTCCTCTAGAGGAATGACTTATATTCGCTCTAGTATAAGATAGTATTATTACCTTCGCACGAGACCGATTTACTGCTTTGCATGTGAGACAATGTAATTGCACTCCTTCCCCATGAAGTCGAACCTTTCATTAAATCCTTGTTTTAAGGCATAAGACACTGAACATGGTAAATGGGTGAAGTGTGATGGTCCCGAATTTGGACCTGCCGCGTGGCTGTCGATCTAACGATCTGGAGTTTCGGGCGGCTTTCTCCAGATGTAAGGTGAATACGCGTTAAAACCCCTCAAAAAATTCTCCTCCCAAGAATTTTTTGAGGGGTTATCTACATGAGGGCTATCTGCCAAGGCATCCCCCTAGGCAGATAGCCCTCGTGTAGATTTGCCTTAATCAAAAATAAAACATTCTTTCACTACGCTGAAAAGTGATTTTTATAATTAATGCGTCGTTTTATTACTTTTCTTTGAAAGACGAATTATCGCGAAAAAAAAAATAGCATTCGAGTAACAAAAGAAATCAATTCTTTATGTACATTCCTCGCGTTAATTTTTAAAAAGTTACTTTTTAAATCTGTGTACGACCGCCGTACAAAAATATTCTCAATTAGTAAAATTTACCCCATACACTGAAGAAATGACATACAAAATTTGATAATTATATCCTTAAAAGTGTCAGAGATGTAAAGATAAGTATAACGCTGACTTAAACCACTTTTCAATGGTCTTGAAGGGAAACGATCACGTCGAATGATCGAAATTTCAGAAGTCGTACAGAAATTACGAAATTAAAACTTTTTTTTTTTACACTCTGGCAATAAACGTTTTCATTCAAAAATCATATAAAGCCACCGATCATCTTTCTTTAAAGGTATCGCGAAGATATTGTACGGCGGAAGGCTGAAATATGGAAAGCAAGGGCGCAAACGAGTGCAGGGCAGTGTAGGGGGCATTTTGTGTCCCATAACTAACATTTGTGTCCCTTAACTAACCTTTTGTGTCCATTTAACTACCAAAAACATGGCGGTCGATCGAATAGCCCATCTGGCGCCACAAAGCTAAAGCAGTTTTCTGACGCAGCCGGCTGTGTCAAAATGGTGTCGTATGTTGTTGGTAGTTAAATGGATCGATGACGACTGCTACACTTTTACAGCGTTGGGGCCATTTATCCATATTTTTCTGCGACTAGCAGTGAGAGCGCTGAAAGGTGGTGGTTTCACGGTGCAACCACCGCGCGCCAAAAGGTTAATAGCATGCACATCGTTGATAGGGGATATAAATAGCACTCACCGTAGCCCACTTTATTTAGCGCTTCTTTCTTGTCTACTAACAGTTTACCTGCTCAAAAAAAAATAAAAAAATCGATGAAAGTGATTATGTAACAAACTGTTTAAATAATACAACTAAATTGGTCAATGCAAAATTGAAAGAGGTTACCTTCTCTGTCAAAAGCATCGTTCTCGAAAAAGTAACGGACTTTGTCACCAGAATGCATGAAAAATTCATCAGCTTCCTATAAATAAATTTTCATCCATTATAAGATTTTTTTTTAATCTATAGAATTAAAAATAACGATTCTTCCCTAGAGCGGGCATTTGCCGTGCAGACGTTCGCCATCATCACTGCAAAGTCCCGCGTGTTGGTCACTTTCTTACGGGAGCATCTAGTTAGCCGCCCAACCCTCACCCTCCCCCCTATGATGAAGGGACGAACAAATTCAGAACCAACTTGAACCCGAGCTCATAATCTTACATAGTGGTGCGTTAATTACCCTACAACCTGGGATGGCGAATTGCAAAAATATATGCACATAAATATGCCTTCTTTTTAATGCAATGTTTTCTTGAGATGATTACCACAATAGTGATTAGCACCCACAGAAGGTGTTGTTACATATAAACCAATAATTTGTACAAAAAATGCATAGGTCTGGAAGCAGATTTCCTTGGTGGATGTCTGGCCATTTATACTTATAGAAATCCTACGCAATTTCGGAAATCCAGAACAATCAAGTTCATATGATCCGCATGGTACTACCCCAGTAGCTAAGACGTCGGACTGATTACCGGAAAGTTAAGGATGGGATGCCCAAATGTACTGAAGTTTGTTGCATACACGTCGTGTACTTACAAGTTAAAACCGTCGTCCCGAAATACTTTCCGATAGCAATTTCCGAATTTCCCCCAGCATTAAAAATTTCCCAGTCACTCCCTGATGAGGATCCAAATGAAATAGTTGCGGAAAACTCCAGGAATTCAGCAAATAGCTCTAAGCAACATATTCGGGGTAGTGTGGGCTGCTCTCTCTCCTGGCAGACAAACAAACGAAATCTATTTGTCGAACTCAAAAACCCTCACTTCCCAGTTTAAGTAAGACGAAAGCAATGTAAATACGAAACTGTGCAATGTTTTACCAATTGTTTAAAACAATAACGTTTTTAAAATAAATTTTCCTTTCATAAAATATGTGTACACTTTTTGGCGGGAGGAGCAAGGGGTTTGTAGATGAAGAAGTCTGATTCATATCTCTGTTTCTTCTACAAAGAAAATTGGAAGTTTAATCTTTTACAAAACGTAATAAATAAGAGAAAGTACTTACATTGTTTTTGCCTGCTCCATAGACGGAAAAAGTGTGGCTCAACTCCTCTGGTATGTTCTTTACGACATCTTTCAGTCCCTTCTGCAATTCTTCTACTTCCTCTGGGGACAGAAAGTTTTCTATCTTCAAACAGCCATTCTCGCGGAACTGAAAGAAAAGAACAGAACTATAATTGAGGATTTTGAATGCGTCGTTTTGAAATCACGTGCGAGCAGTGGTCGTTCCTGTCGATTTGAAAGAATACTATACCTGCACAGAGAAAAAATCCAGTGATGGAATATCCCGAAATTTTAAATTTTTGATAAATCCCCTTGCTTCCTTTTGAAAAGACTAGAGGCCAAGGCCCCCAGACTGACTACGCTCGCTTTTCGTATGAGGCATTCGGGCCCTAATAATGCTTATTCGTAAAAAAGACATAATTTCAACAGACAAAACCCGAAGATTGGATCAGATAGAATGTTGAGCTACACATTGCTTGGTTCTTGCATGTTCATGGGTACATAAAAATTTAAACTTCACACTACAGTAGACCCCCTCCCCCTCATAACACGGAAGATATTTTGTTATGGGAATCCTTGTTGTACGGGTCCTGAGCTATACTCCACCTGGAGTGCGGACTTCTTATTTTAAACTGAGTTCACAATGTTAAATTTTACCGAGTTGTAGTACATCAAACTGCTGCTGAACGAAATCTGTGCATTTAAAGAACATTTTCTACTTTTTAGTTCATACTAGCTGAAGTACCCGTTCTTCGCACGGGAATGAATGGATTTTTTGATATTACGATTTGTGGTGATTACTTTTCATTGTAATAAACAGATATAGCAAAGTGGATATCGCATTATATTGTATCCAATAATCATGCATACCGAATTGCAAGGCAATTGTTTGTACGGTGCAGAAGGCCATGCGGCGTAGCGCAATCTAGTGGCGAGTTTTAGCAAAACGGATACGGCGAAAATATTTTTCGCATTCAGATATCGATGTATACGAATTTTCATGAGTATCGGCTGGACAGTCCTGAAGTTCATGTGTTGACGCGACATCTAGTGGCAAGTTATAGGAAAATGGATAGCGCCAAACTCTTCCCCGTGTTCAAATATCTAAGTATACCTATTTTCATAGCGATCATTTGCACAGTCAAGAAGTGATACACTGCAGGGCCATCCAGTGGTTCAATAAAGTAATGATTTGCTACAGCGCCGTCAAGTGGCGAGTTATAGCAAAATGGATAACGCCAAAATATTCTCATTGTTCAAATAGCTATGTATACTGGTTTTCATAGCGACCGTTTGAATGGTCAAGAATTTGGCCTGCTGCAGCGTCATCTAGTGGCGACTTAAAATAATAATGCATTGCAGTGTCATCTAGTGGTGAGTAACATCAAAAGGAACGCAGTTAGAATATATTCTTCGTGCTCAAATGTGTAAGTATAAAAAATTTTATGCCGGTCAGTCGAACGGTATAGAAGTTGATGCTTTTCAGCGCCATTTAGCGGCAAGTTACAGCAAAATGGATAGTGAAAAATATTCTCCGTGTTCTAATATTCGCGTGTACCAAATTTCATCGAAATCGGTTGGACGATATTCGCATAGCAAACGGCTAAACGGAATAGAATTCGACGTTCTGCTGCGCCACCTGGTGGCAAGTTAGAGGAAAACGGATAGCATAAAAAGCTTCTCCATGATAAAAGACTTTGGTGAACCAAATTTCATGGTGCAACGGTACTCAACGGTGCTGGAGTTTTTCAACCTCATACACTCATACCAACATTCATTTTTATCTATAACCAGTGTCATTATATATCCCAGTCTCAAATAAAATCCAGTTTCAAATCTAAGCCTTGCCAAAGTGCCAACATACGCCATTTTGCAAGCGTTTTTTCA
This sequence comes from Cheiracanthium punctorium, assembly GCA_038373885.1. Classification (NCBI taxonomy): domain Eukaryota; kingdom Metazoa; phylum Arthropoda; class Arachnida; order Araneae; family Cheiracanthiidae; genus Cheiracanthium; species Cheiracanthium punctorium. Next base: position 131,735 of record JAWZYV010007322.1, on the reverse strand, counting down.
GGAAATCATTCGAAGCATTGACTTAGCAGCAATAATATACGGGAAATGGTTCGACCGCGAAAAAGTAAAGCAAGCCTTTATTATAAAAGTTGAATCCCTTAATACAGCCGAATTTTTTAAAATTATCAACTATAACGTGTTTTATTCATCATTACTCCGATGTACTAAATGAGAAGATTTCAATTTTCTGAAATTTGGCGGAATTCCCCCAACTTAAATCAATGTACTCATTTGGCGAGAATTCTGGAGATAGATCAATTGAAATCCCTTAATAACTGCATTATTTCTTCACGGATCATTAAAATTTAACGCTGTATTCTAATAAAACCTTTGCACTTGTTTTCAAAAATCTATTTCCTTAAGCTCTCAATAAATTGCGCCAAGCCGAAATCTGTACAAACCGCTAGAACTCACTTTCACAAAATCGGCATTTTAGCCATTTTATTTTTTCGCCAAACTAAAATAATTTACCTATTAGCCTCGGAAATCTTCAATTCTTATTGTTTTGCGTGTAAAGCTTTACATTCCTGCTCTGATTTCCCATGCACACGATATAATAATTATTATTATTCTTTTATTTTTACTTTGAGAATTTAAAACATTTTATTCGGCAAAATCGCCACACATGGCAACCACGATCCTTATTTCACACTTTTTTCACTACAGGGGTTACAATTACGGAAAGCTTTTTGCGTGAATAGCATAAAAAATCTCTTAAATTCCGGGAACGGGTGGACTTTCAAAGTTTTAAAGTGGACTACGATTTATTCTATATTATTTTACATATCTGTGCTAAATTTCAGGCCGATAGGTCCATTTTTGTGGATTTGTATACGAACGACATTTTATTCGGCAAAATCGCCACACATGGCAACCATGATCCTTATTTCACACTTTTTTCGCTACAGGGGTTACAATTACGGAAAGATTTTTGCGTGAAGAGCATAAAAAATCTCTTAAATTCCGGGAACGGGTGGACTTTCAAAGTTTTAAAGTGGACTATGAGTTATTCTATATTATTTTACATATCTGTACTAAATTTCAGGCCGATAGGTCCATTTTTGTGGATTTGTATACGAATCAAATCCACAAACAAACAAACAAACAGAATTTCATTTTTATTTATAAGATTTAAAAGCGTGTTTCATTAGTTTTTTTAAACTATACTTTTTTACAAATAAAACCTATTTTCAAGTATCTGTACAGCACGTGGGTAAGTTTTTATTGGGTAGGTAATTCTGAAAATTTTTATGATAAAAATGATGCTTTAAACCGTGAAACTTTATTTAAACTGAAAAAATATGCTTTACCACTAATTTTTCATTAAATATTAATTTTTAGTGCATTTAAATAGTTTTTCATTATAATAACTGTCTAAGAGACTGACAATTAAATGTGTGTACAATTAAAAAAAATATGTATATTCAAATATGTATCTTGCAGCAGAGCACGAAATAAGATTTTATAGCTTGCAGCAAGAAATGTTGTGAGCTTTTACAAGCTGGCAGCAAAAACTACTAAGAATCAGAAAAATCATAAATTTTCGTAAAAACGATAAACAAGCAGTTGCACTTTTTTCGCTTGATCAATAATAATTGATAAGAACGAAAAAAAAAATTACACTTTTTTGTAAGCAGTTTCATACATAACCTAAAAATGCATCTGAGATAGAAAGAAATGCTCAAGTAATAAAGTTTTAAATACTCTCAGCTAAACATACCGCGAGAACCGTTGATCAGCGCGGCTATTCTCACGGGATTTGCCGTAGTTGCCGTCACTTTTTTCAAGTCCAAGCGAGCAAGGTTTTTTTTTTTTTTTAAATTATGAAAAGTACCAGAAACTTCAAAGCGTTAAATACTCAAAACACAAGAAAGTGTTAAGCTCAAAAAACCCACATTTTGAACTACTCGATTAATTTCGTTTGAAAAGTTGCACGTACCTCGTAATATAGTTTATTGTAATCCATTTTCCTAATGGTACGGATGTTCCTTGTTAGAATATCACTGTTCCAAAAAGTTGAAGACAGAAAAACACGCACTTAAGACGAAGTTGAGTGTAAAAGAACGTTCAGGCAGAGCTCAGTTTTATAAACACCCGAAGGATTAATCTTATCTGTACTTACAGATGCTATGCTCTTCCATTTATTTATTTTCTTCTAATTTTCATCAGATATAAATGAATACAGAATTCCAAGCCATCGCTTTATGATAAAACGTATTGTAAACGTTTAAGCATATCACATCACCATTTGCCATCGTGATCGGAAGGGCGCCGGATTATCAAACGTCGTGAAGGACTAATCAACCGCCGGATTAGTAAGATTGTACGTACAATAAATTACAAAGCTAACTTGTAATCTTGTGCTAAAATTCTGCAGAAAAAAAGTACAGAATTTTATGTTAGCGATTGAAATTTTCAGGCGATCAAATCTAAATAAATAGGAAACTGAAATTTGTGTATGACAGCGTTATCAAAACATTCTCAGTCAGTAAAATGTGACAAATACATTAATGAGGTAATGAACAAAATTCGAAAATTTTATCCCAAAAAGTGTCCGACATGAAAATAAAGGCATGCTGACTTAAACCATTTTTCAATGGTTCTCGAAGTGGAAAAAATCACATCAAATATCGCATATCAGGAGTCGTACACAAATTATGAAAGAAAACTACGATTGCATAAATACAAAAAGCATTGTTATTATTCGTATTGTCTAGCTCCTCACCAGCTTTGCTCAAACATGTCTCTTAGCCTTTTTATGATGAAAGGCTGAAACTTTCTACACCACCTCATCAACGTATGGCACACATTTTAGTAACTGAGAATTTAAAAAAAATTGTACGGGGGCCGTATAAAAATTTATATTTTCTATTTATTTAAGTTCAATCTGCTGAACATTTGAATCGATACCATAAAATTCTGTACCTTTCTCACGTAACTTTCTGATTTATTATATAGGTCTAATATTTCAGAAATAAAAGCGTAGGTCAGCGATTTTCGATCAGCCTATATAATTACTTCTTTGTACGAAGTAAAAGGAAGTAGAGTGACAGCAAAAAATTTCTATTTGCAGATTTTGAGAAGAAAGTCGATTTTGAATATCGCTAAGGTTTGAATATCGCTTAGAGTTTTTGCGTTGACTTGAGAGTTTTTGCGAGACACCTCAACATACCCATGTATGCTTGTTCGTATACATGCACGTACAATCCATTTTGACCAGTTTTTTCCTGACGTCTGTACGTACGTACGTGTTTATACGTATGTACGTAATTTGCATATCTCAAAAGCTATTAAGTGCAGAATGTTGAAATTTCATATTTATGTTTGCTGGGATATCTAGTTGTACGCCTCCCCTTTTGGTTTCAATCTAGTTGATAGTGTATAAACTGGCCACACAAAAGAATTTCAATACATTGCGCTCTAATGGCAGTTATTCTTTAAAGCGCATATATAAATATGCGTATTTCATGATTTGAAGACAGAAACAAAAAACTTAACATTTGTGTATTTTCAACGAAGTTATTGGAATTTGTGTCACTTTTTGAACATTCGGTAACTATATTTGTTGTGTTTTAACAAATTTTACTGACTAATTTTTATTTATAAATAAAATTTGTTTGAAATTACTTGCACAACACTTACGTAAGTTTTCGTTGGAAATTCTGTAAAATTTTATGTTAAAAAGTATATTTTCTTACAAGGAACTTTCTTTTTTTCTTTTAAACATGATTTTCCAATAATTGATTCTCATTCAATATTAATTCTTAGAACAATTAAATAGTTTTTTATTAAGAAAAGTGTTAAGTTCATAATTAAAAGAATTACTAAAATATATATGTTTGAAGTATTTTTAATAAAATCATGAAAAATAGTAATATTCTCCATATCTCAGTGTTAAAAACAGTCTTTTATTTTTATTCTTAGTTTTCTTAGTATACAATAGATGGCAGCAGCAAACGTACCTCATTTTTGAGGCTTTCTCTAACGCTTTTTATTTTAAAAAAAAACTCAACTAGTATATCAGCCAGGGTGGGGAGTAGAGATGGGCGGTTCGACTCATTTTACTGATTCGAATCTCGACTCACTCACTACTTCGATGATTCGAATCAGTGATTCGAATCTTGAATCAATAAAACAACTAAAGAAATTTTCCCTCTCTCTGCTCCGAAAGCCGTACTATTTAAACACCCTTCACCCATTCATCGGGTTTCTTCTCCGCTGAGTTCTCGGGCAGTTAGCATCTCTCTCTCCTTGCTCCAGTAAAACTAGTGTTTAAACTGCCCGAAATGAAAATACAGGGGAGCTTCGTATGACCCCCTGGGCCTGTAAGATTAAAAGGTTAAGTTTGGTGTCAAAGTATTCGAAATTTTATGTATCGATGGGGGTCCCAGAGGGGGGGTCGAGAATCAATAAAAACGCGCTCCGATGGATAGTTTCCGAGATATACGTTAATTAATTATGGTAATTAGACTAATTAACCATGATTGAGGCTTAAAAGGACTGCAAACATGTAGAAATTGGCTCTGGGATGGTTTCCAGACTTTGGAGTTGCCGCCGGAGGAGGCTAGTGTTTAAAATGCCCAAATTGAAAATATAGGGGAGCTTCGTATGACCCCCTGGGCCTGTAAGATTAAAAGGTTAAGTTTGGTGTCAAAGCATTCGAAATTTTAAGTATCGGTGGGGTGTTGAGTCTAGGGGGGGTCGAGAATCAATAAAAACGCGCTCCGGTGGATAGGTTCCGAGATATACGTTAATTAATTATGGTAATTAGACTAATAAACCATGGAGCTGTTTTTTCTGCGATGAGAGAAGAAGAAGCTTTCCGAGAGAAAGCAGTAGCAAAAGCATCACAAGCTGGTATTGATCTCAGGATTTTCTTATCGCCGGCCTCAGAGGCGTAGCCAAGGGGGGGGGGTTAGGGGGGTCATAACCCCCCATGAGGAATTTTTTGCCATACAAAATGTATATTCTTCACTACATTATCATACACACGTATACATATATATGAGTTGCAGTAGTCATAACCCCCCCCCATAAAAAAATTCTGGCTACGCCCCTGGCCGGCCTGTATTTTTGCCCTTTATCGAATTCGAGATTTCACTGAAATGAAAATGGGAATATCGGATATTTGATGTTGAAATAAAACCGATATGTCGATTTTTGGCCCAGTCCTACTGAGGGGCTGCTGCCCCCCCCAAAAAAATGGGACCCTTTACTTAGCTTACAATTGAACTTTATCTTTAAATTTGATACCCAGCCCACCCCGAAATAAAATCCTGGCTACGCCACTGTCAATAACACTAACTACGCCACTGCTTTAGGCCCTATTTTGTATTTCTCTGAATTACGAAAGAAAATAAAATCATTCCCCTTAAACGAAAAACAAGGTAAAAAAAAACAAGGAAATCTGCTGCAATAAAGCGAAATGTTATTTTGCTTACTACAAAGTCCTTTTGTGAGAGCGCTTAATACCGCCCCTGTATCCTTCATTAAAAGTGACAAGCACAATCCTAACTTTATTTCATTCTATTTCCCTTCACATGAAAATCCGCCACCATGTAAACTTAACGTTCCGTTTTTTTTTTTTTGTTTTTTTTTTTTTTGAGGGTGGGGGCAGGGGGACATATATTAAAGTTAAAAGTAGAAAAGGGATGTTTCATTAAATTTTAAACAAATATTAAATCAGTCAGACAAGTTGGAAGGAGGGATTTTCTTAATTTTTTTTTCGGGGGGGAGATTGACCCCTCTTGCCCTTAGGAAGTAACGCCTATGCCACCCGCCAAAAGCAAACGATGTTCGACCCACTCCACACCCACAGACAGATAAAACTTTAAAATCCGACCACCAACCAAGAAATGAAACACCAAAGATTCGAAAAAAAAACTTCAATTAAATGAAACATCCTTTCAACTCTTTTCGACTCCTTTCGACTCTGAGTCGATAGAAGATTCGAAAAAACCCCTCCAATTAAATGAAACATCCTTTCAACTCTTTTCGGCTCCTTTCGACTCTGAGTCGATAGAAGATTCGAAAAACTAACGAATCTCAACGATAGTATACAATCACCGAAACAGAGCGAAACACTGAATCAGTAAAGATTCGTTGCTGCACCAACTCAGTGACCAACTCACCCACACCCACTCATTTACTGTTTCAAATCATCTATCGACTCAGAGTCGTAAAGAGTCGAAAGGAGCCGAAAGGAGTCGTAAAGAGTCGAAAAGAGTTGAAAGAGTAAGGGAAAATCCCTGGGAACGGCAAAGGGAAAATAAGTTTTTCTTCCCTTCGCACTTGGAATGTATTTCCCTTGAGGGCTTGAGATTCGAATCAGTAGAGAGTGAGTGTAAAGACTGAGCCACTCAGTACCAAGATTCGAATCACTGATTCGACTCATCGAATCATTGGCCATCTCTAGTGGGGAGACGATTAGTTTGTCGGAGTCGGTGGGGCCGGTTTGATAGAAGATTGACATATACATCCATTTTATGGAAGTAAAATCGTGGTTCCTGTTTCTTACTTAAAAATTATAAATAACCAGATTAAGGAATTTCTCAAACTGTGAGATGAGGTTCAGATTAGTTAGGGGATAAAACGCATCCCCTGCCTTCCGATCCCATGGCCCGTCTAAATGGACAACTTCCTCAACCGATCGCTTTCTTGTAAGTAGTGGTCTTTAAAAACCTCTAAATTGAGGACACAGTGAAAATCGCCATTAAAGGATACGTCTCATAACTAGACGTTTTCTCTTATACTATACTGGACTTTTAAGCAACCTCCATTTTGAGGACGCAGAATAAGCCATATAATTATGGACACCTGTCTCAAACGGCTGTTCCGTTTTACAGTGGTTGCCGCTTATTTCGGTCTAGTTTATCCGGCGAGCCACTTAAATCGTTATGAGCAGAGCGAAATGGCCAAATTACAGTGGTTTACTGCCGGTTAGATCGGTAGCGAGTGCCGCTTTATCCAGTCAGGTATAATCGTGGGAGATTAGGTAAAATTTCGATGTAATGAGATCTTGGGGCGATGTGAAAGTCAGTCAGATGACTCATATTTGTTTTTTTGGGGGGAGGGGAACGGTGATTCAATCAAAACAGTTATTTATAAACTTAACAGTACTTTAATAACAAAATTAATGATTTTCTTCGTCTTTAGTTCGCTTCACCATGGCACAGTGGTTATACCACTGAAAATGGTAGATGGCCGAAGTGTGAAGGTCACGAGTTCGGGTCTCATCGCGCGGCTGTCGATCTAACGGTTTGGACTTTTGGTAGGTTTTCTCCAGATAAACGTGAATACGCGTTAGAACCCCCTCCTGGCAGATCGCCCTAGTGTAGCGTTGCCATAATCACACATCTTTCTCGTTTTTAGTTCCAGTCGTCGATATTTTTGTCTCACGAGCCGACGTGTTCCATCGTTGAAGGGCCTCACCATGGCACATTGGTTATGCCACTGAAAATGATAAACGGCCGAAGTGTGGATGTCAGTGGCAACATTTTAAGGACATTGACTTAGCTGAAAAGTTAGGTGGAAGTAAATTTTAATGCTACAGGTGGGTGGTTAACGAGATGGAAGAAGAGGCATATAGAAGCGTTTTCAACCCTTTGACGCGCTGTGTCTTCGTGGGGAGGACAGTGGCGTACGCAGGGGGTGGGCCCAGGGGGCATAAGCCCCCCCCCCCGAAATTTTCAGACCTAAAAGGATTTTTTTAAATAAAAGTGGGTTTTTTGTTTGATTTTAAAAAGTGTTCAAGGTAATTTTAGGTACATATTTGTAGAACGAATGGCGCATCTTTAGTCTTTTATGGCTAGTTTTTGAAAGAGGACAAATTCCTTCAGTTTAACTTTTCATCTGGGCCCGCCGGGGTTGAAAATTTATTCGGGCAAAAATTATAGCAGAAACAAGTTTTTTTTTTTTTTTTTTTAAACCTTTATTCATTGAAAAATCCACGATTGTGCACGGTCTTGTCTTCAGGCTTTTCCTTCTTTCGAACAATAAGATAGCCTCAAATTTCGCAGGACGCTTCAAAGTATCTTGATTCGCTTATTTTCTTTGAGGTGCGAATTAGTTCCAGATGTTTTAACTCCGTTTTCCTGAAGTAGCACCGGGAAAAGGAAGGGTCATTCGATGTCAAAAAAGCTGCTTTCTTGAAATTTCTGTCTGGACTATTCTATTCAATGCATTCAAACACATGTCCCCCCTTCAGCTAGTTGAAATATCTGGATCCCTGATTTTAGTCTGATTCATTGTGAAAGACGTGGGATTCGATGTTCTTCTTTTTTTCAGTATAGCCGACGTTGGGTAAGATCCGTAGCGATTAGAATTGCTGGCTGAATAGTTGCATTGCTGGTTCTGTTAAATCTGTGTGAAGTTTATTTTTGGTCAACTTTTGGTTGAATACAGACTTCGTGCCGATTACAATTGACTGTAATTGTTTACAATCAACTGTAACATTTTAAAAAGTTTACAAAAATACTATAATAAAATTGCATTATAGAATTCTTTTATTATTTTATTTCTTTAACATCAAGATTACTGCCATTTTGCCTAGCAATAACCTTTTCCTAAATTGTTCAAATAGTAATCGTAATCCATATCAATTTTTTGTAATCGATAACAGGTTTCCGTGTAATCGCAGGAAGTCAGGTTGAAGATATAGCAGTAATAACTGTAATCCGTTCGTAATTATTTGAAAAATGAAAAAAATTAAGACTCTGAAAAGATTTTTTGTTATAAGTTCATCTAAAACAGAACAAAATGAAAACTGTGAGAATACTGAGTCTACATCTGATGAATTAGTTTGCTCTATTAGGGAGTCATCAGTGTTTGTGACACCGCCTACCAGTTCGACATTGGAAGAAAAAATTGAAGGCAAGTCTCATGTTGAAACAGCGACATTTGGAGTGCCCGATACTCACGCAACAAAAATTTCTCAGAGGTTTGGCAATGATACACGGAACTTTACTCTTTGCTACTCTCACAACGACATTCATGACTGTCTCTGAGAGAGTACAAGCATTACCAAATATTTGAACTCCTTCTGCAAATTACCACTTTTCCTGAACAAAAATTTGTATCTAGAAAGTGGCGATTTCAGATATCATGGCTCCAAAATTGTTTTGGCTAGCCTACTCAAAAACTGAAAACAGCGCTTATTGCAAATATTGCGTTTTGTTTCCTCCAACTAATTTCGTTGCCGCGAAAGGTAGCCACCAGTCTCTGGCAGAGCCTATTATCGCATAGACAAATTGATACTTTGTCCAGGGCCCCCAATTTTAAATTTTGTTCTGAAATATATTTTTTATATAAAACTTTTATGAAAAATAAAACTAATTTCATGGATGGGGGCCCCTGAAATCATCAATGCCCGGGTCCCCGTTGGTCATAATCAGGCTCTGGTCTCTGGTTTGAAATTTTGAGTTGGCATATTTTATAGATCTCCCCGCTCAAACAATCATGATGCTCTTGCAACGCTTCTGGTCCAGGGTTCTGGCCTGTCGCGTGGCTGTCGATCTAATGGTTTGGAGTTTTGGGTGGTTTTCTCCAGATGTAACGTGAATACGCCTTAGAACCAACCCTTTAAAAAGTCGTCCCCCAAAAGCACCCCCTCTTTATTAGGCAGATAGCCCTCGTGTAGCATTGCCTTAACCACAAAATCAAATCAGAAGAGGTTTCATCTGATAATTGCAAGTTTAAAAATTTGTTGCTGTGAAAATAGGATGGTAGTGCATGCCGCATGTCGGTGGGTTAACTTTTAGAATTTTAAAGTAGTGCACTTCCACCTCCTTTATATTTTGAAGGATTTTGTACAAATTTCCAAGTCGATTGACACAATGGTGTCAAGTTTACTACATTTTTTTTTTCTTTTTAAATAGAACTTTTTCATAAATGGCAAAACTTGTAAATCAGTATGTTTGAAAATAAAATTATGAATGCTAAGCTTTTAAATTTTCTAACGAAATAAAGCAATTTGCTGAAGGTGGGAACTAAAAATCAGTGGAAAGGGTGGATTTTCAGATTTCTAAAGTAGCACAGATTGTTTTCTATATCTTTTAAATGTAATTATGAAAAGTTTCAAAGCGATCGTACAAACAGTGTGGATTTTAATACGTTTCTCTGAAACTTTCTAATCTTTTGAGAGTAATGGCGGTAAAAATTTTGTTTCAAAGTGGTAAAACCCAGAAGTTGTTACTAAGCTTTTATTTATAAAGTAATAATAACAAGAAAAAAGAAGATGCAGTTTTAGAAAGCTTTATTCAGAATCATATAGCATTAGAAATAAAGAAGAAAAGATCTCGTCTAATCAGCCATGTTCTGTAAGCTTGACTGTACTGCACTCCACTTATCTGGCTCAGGCGTAAAAGAAATTCGCATGTGTGACATCTTGCAGACCTAATTCGTCCGTCTTCTTTTCCAAGTCGAAATTCGTTCTAGAATAAACGGGAGTGTAGCCTGAGAGAACCGAATCCTGCTTACACGCAGCGACAATGTAACGATGGGGAGCTGAAAGAAGTTCATTAAAAAAAATCTGGAGTGGCTCCACTCGACTTTCCGAACACTTACGATTAAGATCATTACCAAGCATTTAAATAAGTTTTAATCAATGAATAATTCAAACATATATACCAAACTGAAGCTCAATCGAATGCGTCGTTTAAACGCTAGCGCACTTTCAATAATTTCTCCCCATATGCCATAATGTAAAAGAAATCTTTGTCGTAGCCCTGTAGAAAAACTGTAAGTCCTATACACAACAAAATCAATACCGGTCTTACGATGGTGATTTATAACAGATATACCCAATTGGAGCTCAATAGAATGTACCGTTTAAAAGCTAGCGCACCTTCAAGAATTTCCTCCCATAGGCCATAATGTAAAAGAAATCTTTATCGTAGCCCTGTAGAAAAACTATAAGTCCTATACACATAAAAATCTGTACCGGTCTTACGATGGTAGTTTATAACATGTATAGCCAATTTGAACTCAATCGAATGTGCCGTTTAAACGCTAGCGGAACTTTAAGAATTTCCCCCCATAGGCCATAATGTAAAAGAAATCTTTGTCGTAGCCCTGTAGAAAAACTATAAGTTCTGTACACATGAAAATCCATAACGGTCTTACGATGATGGTTTATAACATGTATACCCAATTTGAGCTCAATCCAATGCACCGTTTAAACGCTATCGCACTTTCAAGAATTTCCTCCCATAGGCCATAATGTAAAAGAAAGCTTTGTCGTAGCTCTGTAGAAAAACTATAAGTCCTATACACACCAAAATCAATACCGGTCTTGCGACGGTGGTTTATAGCATATATACCGAATTTGAGCTCAATCGAATCCCCCGTTTAGGAGCTATCGTGTTCACTCACATACACACACACACACACACACACACACACATACATACATACATCTCGTAAAAATAGCATAAATGAATTCAGAAGACCTCAAAACGTGTCAATACACCAAAATCTCGAAGTCGAATTTTTCATGATTACAATACTTTCCTTACATGGTACATGTTCGGAAAGTAAAAATATTAGTTGATAAATAGTGTATACGCACTCTATGTGATTAATAAACAAGGAAAGTAAATAGTACCAAACAGATAATTTTATAGGGTGTCCCAGTGGCGGCTCGTGGGATACAGCAAGTACAGCCGGGCTGCACTTAAAATTATCAACAAATACTCTAAAATAATTTATTCTACTAACTTTCTTAAATTCAGATTAGAATTATGGAATTTCTATAATAAATTTTTAAAAAATCTAAAACAAAAACAAAAAGCAACGTGTTGTAGTAACTGCCGGATCGCTCATTCAGAAAAAAAGCCCTTTAATCTTCCCGCAATTCAACTGTGAGTCTTGGCACAGCCGAGGCCTCATAGCCGATCAAGAAATTATCAGCACCGTTGCCATCGCAACGAGTTTGTAAGCAATCTCTCCGGCATAGGGAGTTAGTAGCTAAGTACAGCTGATGAAAGATTTTCAAACGACGGCTGCAGTGAATTCGACTGACTAATTGGCTCGAGAAGTGAGGGAGGGGTACGGAGAATATATGTTCGGAAAACTCTGGACTTTATATTGCTGAATTTATCAAGAAGGTAAGCCTGGATAGACGCTTATGAATGGAATCCCCATGGAATGGACCCATCAAAGCAGTATTTTTTTTAAAGTAAGCAAGAACTGGCATTTAGAGGACATGGCGAGCGCGAAAATTCTTTAAACATGGGAAATTTTAAAAAGCTTTTAAAATTATTGATATCTGAATTAAAACAACGCCTTTTTATGAGGACATCACTGACCGATTCGCAAGTTTAAAAGAAAAGAGGATTGATTTGTTGATTTGACTTATAAAAAATAAGTAAGTTTTCTTTCTTTTTTTTTTTTCTTTCCTTCTGAAGTTATCGTTACAAAAGAAAATTCTAAGGAAACTTCGAATCAGACACGGATTAATGCAATTTTGAGGATAAGAGCGGCTGGTTGAAATTTATGTAAATTTTACGGAAGTAAAATAGGATCTCTTGCATTTTTTATGAAATTTCTTTTTCCTCGGTGAGGGCTTAATCCGTTTTCGAATTCAGTAACCATTTTCAGTAACCATTTTACAGTCAGATTTTCCATTCCTGTGGGGAGGAAGGGCGGGGGGAGCTCATATGCTTCCGGCTGCACTAACAGTTTTGACCACGGGCCGCCACTGGGGTGTCCCAAAACGGCGGTAACGGGCTTTACTCTTTATCTAATAGAAATAAGACTAGCTGGAGACCCCGTTCTTTACACGGGAATGAATAGATTTTTTATATTAGGGTTTGTTGTAATTAATATTTATCATAATAAACAGATATAGCAAAATGGATATCGCATAACTATTATCTGTGTTCAATAATCATGCATTTAGAATTTCATGGCGATCGTTTGAAGGGTGAAGAAGATGATTCGGCGCAGCGCCATCTACTGTCAAAGTTATTGCAAAATGTATAGCATCAAATATTCTCATGTTCAAATGCCTAAAGGTGGATTCATATCTGCCTCGCCGCATCGCAACCATGCCGTACTGTTTCGCCGTTTTGGACCGTTGGCTGTCCTCACGGAGAGCTTGCCTTGCCGCAAGTAAATACACCAATGCTCTTCTGTAATTGGCTGTAGCTGTAAAAGCTCTTCTGTAATTGGCTGTAGCTTTGTGATCGCTGCGGAATATCTGTTCTCGCCAGATAATGTGCAAACCCTCGGCGCTCGCCGCGCGGGCGCCGTGTTGCTCCGCCACGTGACGTCATTGCGGCGTCTTAGCGGTGCGGTACGGCCAGTATGAATCCGGCTTATGTGTACCAATTTTCATAGCAAACTATTCAACGGTCAAGGTACGCTACAGCGACATCTAGTGCCGAATTAAAATAATAATACGCTACAGCGCCATCAATGGGCGAGTGATAGCAAAATGGATAACGCGAAAACATTCTCCGTGTTCAAATATGTGTGTATACCAATTTTCAGAGCGGTCAGTTGACCAATCAAGAAGTTGATAGCTGCAGTGCCATCTATCGGCGAGTTAAAGTATTAATGTGCTGCAGTGCCATCTAGTGGTGAGCTACAGCCAAATGAATACGAAAAGAATATTCTCTCTGCTCATATGCGTAATCATAGGGGAGAGTTGTCTAAAACGGGGACGGCGGCTGAAATGGGGACATTCAGTTTCACACTGATTCGTACCACCATCTATCGGTACAGTGCATGTATCATTCCTTATCGTCTATGCGCCATATTGAATGGAGTTGTGGACATGTTTGACGGTTTGTTCTTTTGTAGGAAGTTTTCAAATTTTTTTCACTTTTTTGTCCGATTTGCACCTCTTACTGTATTGGACCTTATCAAGTCAACTCGGAATATTCAATTTTGGTAAGTACAACATTGATTCTTCTAGATTTAAGTTACATTTTGATATATTTCTCGATAAGTTATCTAAGACCTGTTCAAAGAGACGCCATTTTTAAAAAAATATGTCACTGGCGGCTCAAATGGGGACATTGATGGTAGTTCAAAGCGGGGTCGTCCCCGTTTTGGACGCCATGGAATATTATTGAAATATTTCAGTTATGCTTCACTTCTATGACAAATATGTGATATATAAGTGATATTTCCTTAATTATTTTGGTAAAATCATACAAGCCGGTGCCCACCCCATGTAAACATGGCGACAGTCGCTGGAGCTTGGCGACCGCCAAGCTCCAGCGACTGTCGCCATGTTTACTAGTCATTCTAGGCAACCAGTGGTCCGTTTTTAACTAAAAAAACCCCAGTGGATTCAGCAACCTAGTTGTACAGCTATCTAAACTAGGCAACCAGTGGTCTGTTTTTAACTAAAAAAACCTCAGTGGATTCAGCAACCTAGTTGTACAGCTATCTAAACTAGGCAACCAGTGGTCCGTTTTTAACTAAAAAAACCTCAGTGGATTCAGCAACCTAGCTGTACAGCTATCTAAACTAGGCAACCAGTGGCCCGTTTTTAACTAAAAAAACCTCAGTGGATTCAGCAACCTAGCTGTACAGCTATGTAAACTATGCAACCAGTGGACCGTTTTTTACTAAAAAAACCTCAGTGGATTCAGCAACCTAGTTGTACAGCTATGTAAACTATGCAACCAGTGGATCGTTTTTAACTAAAAAAAAAAAAAACAACAGTGAACTAAGCAACCTAGTTGTACAGCTAATGTAAACTGGGCAAACACTGGCCCGTTTTCAACTCAAAAAAACATCGGTGGATTAAACAACCTAGTTGTACACCTCTTATAAAGTCAGTATGATTAGAATAGCACGTAAATAGCACTTACGAAAACATAAACACTTCAAATATCAATTTAAAATTCACATTAAAAACCTTAAACATTGCAAAGATTCGTTAAAAAAGAGCACTTACCTCTATTTTTTTTTTTTTTAAATAACCGCTCAGAAATGTCCCCAACACCCACCGGCTTATAACGTACTATATTTCTAACAAACACACACAAATTCTTTTCTTATATTAACATAACACATTTCATTCCCTTCCATCAATAACGCAAACAATTTCAAATTCCCAAACCTGACGAAACACGTATTCTTTATGGTTGCCAGTCACAACTACCACCGGCAGTTGGCGGTGCATCGCTCACTCTAGCGTCAGATTGTTCGCCAATGATTTGTAAACAAACCATTGATATGTAAACAAAGCACCGTATACGGAATATAGTCCATTATTTTAGTTGAGTACAAGTGATTTTTATGTGGCACATATAGGTATTTAAGTGAAAATATCTTACATTTTAAAAATATGAAAATATCTTAAATTTTAAAAATAGAGTATAAAAATATAGAATATAAAATGTGAAATGAATATTTAAAAAATGATTTTAATTAATTTTTTTTTGTTATATATAAAGATATTTTATATTCAGGTATTTTATTTTACGCATTATCTTTTATTCAGATGTCTGATAATGGGGCGCTATCAAAGAAAAACTGATCGACAAAGCTGGTTTCAGGAGAGCATGGCTCGAGCAATCCAAGAAATGTTGGGAGGGAAAATGGGCTACAGGAGAGCATCTAAAGCCTATAGTGTTCCTCAAGCAACTCTAGAGAGGAAAGTGAAAGAGGCTCGACAGAAGAAGCTGTCTTCTGAAGCAGCTGCTGGAAAAAGGCTAGGAAGATACAAAACAGATTTTTCGGAAACCCAAGAGAAGGAATTAGTGCAACATCTGATACATTTAGAAGAGAGGTTATTTGGCATTACGCTCTCAGATTTAAGAGCGCTAGCATTTGAGTTAGCTGAAAAAAAAAAAAAACAATATTCCCGATGTCTTTAACAACGAAAAGAGAATGGCGGGAAATGATTGGCTTTATGGATTTCTAAAACGGCACCAGAACCAGTGACATCATCTGATGAGGAGCAGGAGAGTGATGATGCGTGCATCTTTTGTAATGACCTGTATGAAAATTCAAAAGACAAAGAGGGGTGGATTCAATGTAACAGATGTCGAGGCTGGGCACATGAAGCCTGTTCAAGTGCAGAAGAAGGCGATGTAATTTTCATATGTGACTTTTGTAATTAATTACTTGGCTGTAGGAAGCTAATGAATGCATGAAACAATAGTGAACACTTATCTTGTATTCCTATTTTGTCATTTTAACATCCCTTTCTTTCACCAAATAAGTGTTCTTGATAAATTTTCGAATTAAACCTTGAATATTCATTGTTTTATATAAATACCCCATTTTACCCAACCGGTTGTCCAAAATGGGGACTTAGCTCATTTTTCAGAAAAATATTTTTCTAACTCATCCTAATTATTTTTTAGAACTAAAAACCTCGTGTTCTGATAGCCTAGGACCTATTCTAAATAGGAAATAGTTTGAATTTATTTTTCTTTAAAATACTTTTTTTTGGCAGGCCAAAATATGTTAGCGTCCCCATTTTGGACAACTCTCCCCTACCAATTTTTAAGGTCGAACCGTTTTGAAGTTGTTGCACTGCACCGTCATGTAGCAGCAAGTCATAGCAAAATGTATAGCGTAACAGTATTCTCCGTGCTCAAATATCCGTGTGTGCCAATTTTCATCGAAATCAGTTAAACGGTATTTTCGTAGCAAGCGGTTGAACGATATAGAAGGCGAGTTATAGCGAAACGGATGCGGCGAAAATATTCTTCCCGTTGAAACATCTATGTATACGACTTTCCATGGCGATCAGTTGAATGGTCCTGAAGTTATTGGTTTGAAGTAACATCTACGCAGCAAAATGGAGAACGCCAAAATATTCTCCGTGTTCAAGTATCTATCTATACCAGTTTTCATGGCGATCAGTTGAACAGTCTTTATTTGCGGCGAGTTATAGCAAAATGGATAACACGAAAATATTCTCCATGTTCAAGTATCTGTATATCAATTTTCATAGAGATTAATTGTGCGGTAAGAAGTTTGCGCGTTGCATTGCCATATAATGGCGAATTAAAGTAATAATGCTCTGCAGTGCCATCTAGTAGTGAGTAACAACTAAATGAATAGTTAGAGTATATTCTCCATGCTCAAATGTGTAAGTATAAAATTTTTATAGCGATTGGTCGAACGGTATAAAAGTTGATTCGCTGCAGTGCCATCTAGCGGCAAGTCATAGCAAAATAGATAGTGTAAAAATAATCCATGTTCAAATATCCATACGTACCAGTTTTCATCAAAATAGGTTGAACAGTATTTTCATAGCACGCGATTAAACGGATTATAATTCGACGTTCTGCAGCGCCATCTAGCGGCACATTAGAGCTAAACGGATAATGTAAAAGTGTTCTAAGTCCTCAAATATCCATGTGTACTAATTTTCATCAAAAACGGTTTAGCGGTATTTTCATAGCAAGCGGTCCAACGGAATAGAATTCGATGCTCAGCAGCTGCATCTAGCGGCAAGTTATAGCTAAATGGATTGTGTAAAAATATTCTCCGTGTTTAACTATCCATACGTACCAATTTTCGTCAACATAGGTGGAACGGTATTTTCATAGCAAGCGGTTGAATAGAATTCGACATTCTGCAGCGCCATTTAGCGGCACATTAGAGCTAAACGGATAATGTAAAAGTATCCTACGTCCTCAAATATCCATGTGTACTAATTTTCATCAAAAAAGGTTGAACGGTATTTTCATAGCAAGCGGTCCAGCGGAATAAAATTCGACGCTCTGCAGATCCATCTAGCGGCAAGTTATGGCAAAATGTATAGTGTAAAAAATATTCTCCGTGTTCAAATATCCATACGTACCAATTTCCGTTAAAATACGTTAAACGGTATTTTCATAGCAAGCGGTTGAGTAGAATTCGAAGTTCTGCAGCGCCACCTAGCGGCGAGCTAGAGTAAAATGGATAGCATAAAAATTTCTGCGTGACAAAAGACTTAAGTGTGCCAAATTTCATGATGACCGGTCAAACGGTTTTGGAGTTTTTCAACGTCATACACACCCACGCACATACATACATACATACATACATACCCACTAACATTCATTTATGTCCAATAGATGTCCAATAACGATAGGGACAAACTCTGAAGAAGCAGGTTACATAATACGGATTCAGAATCACATGTGTGGGATCGGAATCACCGTCTTCATATAGCTGTTAATAACTAAACTGGAACAAGTTCTGAAATAATAGTTATCTGTTCGTAAAATTCCATGTACTTTTCACAGAAAATTCTTGACTAAAATTGACAGTTAAAAATTTATAATTCATTTTATTGATAGTTTTGGAGACAAGCACATTGTGTATGTATAAAACTTGGTTTATGAAACCAGGCAAATACTTCAAGACTTGTCCCAAAGTGATTACTAACAAGTAAGCAAAAATGGCATTTTTGACTCCACATTGCTGCGTAATTCAGAATTTTTACAGAATCTTATTTCCCCTACCCTTTGTCTCAATCATTATCGGGCATCCTGTATATTAGTATAGATATGATTTACACCTGTTACCAAATACATACCCCTAGAAATACTATCAAGAGTATATTATATCATTTTACCTCTAGTGCTTTATTAGTTAGAAATGTTTTTAGGCTGACAAGGGTGCCGCGAAATGCTTTTAGCCTGATAAGGGTGCCACGGGGAAAAAAAGTTTGGGAACCCCTGTGATAGGGCATGTATTTGAACAAACGCTCGTCTTAGAAAAAAAAAAAAAAAAATCATAAAATGGAACCACCGAGAAGCGGACTGTGTAATCAGGCTGCTTCACGAAAATTCGTCACATTTATAATCTTCTAGAAGCTGAACTTCGCAGCTTCATCTCTGTGGAAACAGGAGTTTTAATAAAATCTTATAAATAAAAATGAAATTCTGTTTGTTTGTTTGTTTGTTTGTTTGTTTATTTGTTTGTTTGTTTGTGGATTTGAGTTGTATACAAATCCACAAAAATGGACCTATCAGCCTGAAATTTTGCACAGATATGTAAAATAATATAGAATAAATCATAATCCACTTTAAAACTTTGAAAGTCCACCCGTTCCCGGAATTTAAGAGATTTTTTATGTTCTGCACGCAAAAATCTTTCCGTAATTGTAACCCCTGTAGTGAAAAAAGTGTGAAATAAGGATCGTGGTTGCCATGTGTGGCGATTTTGCCGAATAAGATGTTTTAAATTCTCAAAGTAAAAATAAAAGAATAATAATGAATTTTTTTTGTTAGTTTATATTCGTAAGGTTATATATATATATATATTTTTTAATATCGTGTGCATGGGAAATCGGAGCAGGAATGAAATGTTTTATACGCAAAACAATAAGAATTGAAGATTTCCGAGGCTAATATGTTAAAATTTTTTAGTTTGGCGAAAAAATAAAATGGCTCAAATGCCGAGAAAGTGAGTTCTAGCGGTTTGCACAGTTTCCGGCTAGGCGCAATTTACTGAGAGCTTAAGGAAACGGATTTTTGAAAACAAGTGCAAAGGTTTTATTAGAATACAGCGTTAAATTTTTATGATCCGTGCGAAAATAATGCAGTTATTATGGGATTTCAAGCGATCTATCTTCAGCATTCTCGCGATTTTGAGGAGGATTCTAACGCTTGGCGCTATTTATCGTAATTTAATCGTCTGCTATTTGGGTTATGAATACACCTGCGTATAAGTTTTTGAAATTTTCATTCAGTTGGAATTGTGCATTTTTCTGAGCAGCTTTTCTGCATCTAATGTATCACATCCAGAAAAAAGGATGTTAGAAATATCAATTTTAATTTTGTTTAATCACACTCATGAATAATGATACACTTTCCAACTTAATGAAAGAAGGAACGAAAATAGGGAAGACCCATGGATTATAACTCTATTTATATATAGCACTTTAGTGCGTATTTAAAAATCTGAAAGTGTGTCAGATTTTCTATGATTCTAGCGCTTGGCGCAATTTAATGAGAGGGTATTTTTAAAAACAAGCGTAGGTTATCTTATAAATAAAAATGAAATTCTGTTTGTCAATTTGTTGATTTGGGTAGTATACAATTCCACAAAAATGGACCTGTCAGCCTGAAATTTTACACAGATATGTAAAATAATATAGAATAAATGATAGTCCACTTTAAAACTTTGAAACTCCACTTTATTTCCGTTCCCGGAATTTAAGAGATTTTTTATGTTCTCCACGCAGAAAGCTTTACGTAATATTAACCCCTGTAGTGAAAAAAGTGTGTGAAATAAGCATCTTGGTTGCTATGTGTGGCGATTTTGCCGAATAAAATGTTTTAAATTCTTAAAGTAAAAATAAAAGAATAATAATGATTTTTTTAGTTTATTTTTTAGGTTATTTTTTTAATTATAATATCATGTGCGCATAAGAAATGAGAGCAGGAATGAAATGTTTTATACGCAAAACAATGAGGATCGAAGATATCCGAGACTAATATGTAATTTTTTTTAGTTTGGCGAAAAAAAAATGGCTGCTAGGCCGATTTTTAGAGAGTGAGTTCTAGCGGTTTGCACAGTTTTAGGCTTTTTGGCGCAATTTACTGAGAGCTTAAGGGAATAGCATTTTTGAAAACAAGTGTATAGGTTTTTTTAGAATACAGCATTAAATTTTAACTATCCGTGCAGAAATAATGCAGTTATTAGGGCATTTCAAGCGATGTAGCTTCAGAATTCTCGCCAATTGAGTACATTGATTTAACTTGGGGGAAATCCGCCAAATTTCAGAAAATTGAAATATTCGCATTTAGTACATCGAGGTAACGATGAATAAAACATGTTATAGTTGATAATTTAAAAAATGCGGCTGTATTAAGGGATTCCACTTTTCAAATAAATGCCTGGCGGTCGAACCATTTCCCATTTTGATTGCTGCTAAGGCAATGCTTCGAATGATTCCCTGAAAAACTCTTGCAAAATGGCGTATGCTGGCACTTTGGCGAGGCTTAGATTTGAAACTGGATTTTACTTGAGACTGGTATATACGTATAATAAGACTGGTTATAGATAAAAATGAATGTTGGTATGTGTGTAGGAGGTTGAAAAACTCCAGCACCGTTTCACCGATCACCATGAAATTTGGTTCACCTAAGTCTTTTATCATGGAGAAGGTTTTTATGCTATCCGTTTTCCTCAAACTTTTCACTAGGTGGCGCAGCAGAACGTCGAATTCTATTCCGTTTAGCCGTTTGCTATGCGAATATCGTCCAACCAATTTCGATGAAATTTGGTACACGCGAATATTAGAACACGGAGAATATTTTTCACTATCCATTTTGCTGTAACTTGCCGCTAAATGGCGGTGCAAAGCATCAACTTCTATACCGTTCGACCGATCGGCATAAAATTTTTTATACTTACACATTTGAGCACGAAGAATATATTCTAACTGCGTTACTTTTGATGTTACTCGCCACTAGATGACACTGCAATGCATTATTATTTTAACTCACCACTAGATGACGCTGCAGCAGGCCAAATTTTTGACCATTCAAACGGTGGCTATGAAAATCAGTATACATAGCTATTTGAACAATGAGAATATTTTGGCGTTATCCATTTTGCTATAACTCGCCACATGACGGCGCTGTAGCAAATCATTACTTTAATTAACCACTAGATGGCCCTGCAGTGTATCACTTCTTGACTGTGCGAATGATCGCTATGAAAATAGGTATACATAGATATTTGAACACGGGGAAGAGTTTGGCACGATCCATTTTCCTATAACTTGACACTAGATGTCGCGTCAACACATGAACTTCAAGACTATTCAGCCGTCGTCATGAAAATTCGTATACATCGATATCTGAATGCGAAGAATATTTTTGCCGTATCCGTTTTGCTAAAACTCGCCACTAGATTGTGCTACGCCGCATCGCCTTCTGCACCGTAAAAACGATTGCCTTGAAATTCAGTATGCATGATTATTGAACACAATATAACGCGATATCCATTTTGCTATATCTCTTTATTACAATAAATAGTAATCACAACAAATATTAATATCAAAAAGTCCATTCATTCCCGTGCGAAGAACGGGTACTTCAGCTAGTCGATAATAAAAAAGAAAATAAATTCATTCTAATTGCAACTTTCCTACGACTCGCTGTGGCTTTTTAAAAAACCTTTTTGTACTTTTTGAATCATAGATTAATACTTTAGCAATCTCTTATAAACGGTCTCTAAGAATCCGCCACCAGAGTACCCTGATTAACGCTTGGGTGTCAAACGTAGGTGCGCATGTGCGACTGCATTTTACAATCAGGGAATGTAAAAGGCAATCTTCCGGAAGCCAACATAATTTTTATCTGTATAAATGAAAATACATTTCATTTTCGTCCCTTTAAAATAAGTAATTAATTTTGTATTCAGTTTTTTTTAACAATACAGTTTTCGTAGTAACAGAATCCATTGTTGTCACATGTTGTTAAATTCAACAGTCCAATAAAACTAAAATCATTTCTTGAATAATAGTACTCGGAAAATGAAAGTCCTTCCAAAAACTTTGAAAAAGTATTAGAAACAACCCACTACCGGACAAACTTTAAAGAAGAGAGGGGGGAAAAGAGGCCAGAAAATTAACTGAAACCCCAAAATAAGTAAATAAATAAATAAAAACTAAAACTTCTGTCTAGCAAACAAACGTACGAATGAAAAAGAAACAAACAATAAATGAAAAGAGAGTGTTCAAAAAAATCTGACTTCATTCTAAGAATCTGCTCCTCTGTGCTTAGTTTAATGAATTTAAATAGCACAATTCATAAAAGAATATAGTGTATTTTTCCCCCATAATCTGTAACAAACAACAGCCATTATTTTCAAGTAAACTGCATAGAATTTAAACTAAAATGTTAGAAAAAAGCAAATTTTGAGAGGACGCAGTTCATTAATTTGGTATATTGCAATGCAACTGTATATATGTGATGTAATGCATAATTAAGGAAAAGACTTTTAATTCAACCTATTGAAAGAGATCGACTACTAACTTTCTGGCGCTTTCAAAATATCGAATTTTCAATACTATTCTAGATGATTTGCATTTTATTTTTCTTTGCATCTGTTGCAACATTTCCAGGAAGCTTTCACCATTTCATTGAAAATCGGGACAAACGCAAGCAAACTATCGATATTGAAATATAATTTGCTCCCGTCTCTGATCACTAGGTAATGAGATTGAATCCAGTGAGCTAAGTTATAAGTGCCTAATAATTCAAGAGGTCTGATAAACAGTTTGTGCTATAAAAGGATTATTGGCATCAGTTATTCCATCCTTTAAGAATCGGTTGGTGATTTTAATAAACTGCCTTTTTGTATTTTCTTAAAACATGCTTCCGTACTTTTTCTTTGAAACAGTGCTCTTCCTGACTTCTTATTTTGAATCGCTCAAATGCGATTGCGATTTGAGCAAATTCGAGGAATCCATTGTTCCAGATATTGTGCCTTACGCTCCAGAAGAAGAGTTAATGGTATGGATTAAGTTTTTATTGCTTTATGATAAATTTTAAAATATGATCCTCAATGGAACAGCTTGGATGTTTGCCGCCAGAAAGAAAGGAAATATTTCGCAATGCTAAGTACCTCAATCTGCCAAGGATTATACATAAGAATATATGCAAAACTGTTTTAATGGCAACCATAATAGGAAATGAGGTTGATTCCTACTTTAGGACCCCCACTTGGGCGCGATTTCAAAAAACGCCATTTTGGCGCGTTTCCCCATCTCCACTGTCTCCAGGAGCTGCAACGTTCCCATAGATACTACGGGAAAAGGCACACAAATTAGCGATGAGCATACAAAAGAAACAAATTTGAAAGAATTTTGAAATATATATATATAAAGGATATTTTACTTACATGGCTTGTTGAACAGCACTTTTTAAAGTAAAGTTTTCCAGTTATTTTGCTATTTATTTATTTGGTCTATTCCTTTTTGGGTACTTACGTATTATCCCGGCGGTCCGCCAAGACAAGCGATTTTTTGCCGAAATAAATGCCGGGCACATGAAATTATTAATGGTTTTGAATACGATTGGCAACAGTTGGGCAACTCATTTGACGAAAAAAACAGTTTGGCAGGAATGACCGCCGAGATAATACGTAAGTACCCCTTTTTTGATATGTTTGGATTTTAGAACGAATTTTCTAAGACGATTTTTTTTTTAAATCTAAACGCTAGATTTTTATTTTAGCCGCATTCATATTTTAGTAAAAAATAGTAACTCTCAAGAGTAAAAGAACCGTTTGAAATCCGAAAACGAACTTTTTAAAATCTAAAACCTTGAATTTATTTTTGCTGCAATCATATCTTAGTTAAATCATGACACTGGGGATTAAAATGGCGGCTTTCACAAGGATTGCCATATATTCGTCTAAAGTCGCCAAGGTTACAACATTTAGGCATTTATCGTCAGCTTGGCGGAGTGGGGTCCTAAAGTAGGAATCAACCGGATAACGCACACAAATTAGCGATGACAGTACTTACGTATTATCCCAGCGGTCATTCCTGCCAAATAATTTTTTCGCCAAATGTGCTGCAAACTGTTGATAATCGTATTCCAAACTATCAATAATTTCATGTGTCCGGCATTTATCTTGGCGAAAAATCTCTCGTCTTGGCGGACCGCCGGGATAATACGTAAGTACCGCGATGAGCCTAAAAAATTAACAAATTTGAAAGTACTTTATATATATAAAAAAGATGTTTTACTTACATGACCGGTTGAACAGCATTTTTTTAAAGCAAACTACTTTCCAGTTGCATTCCACTATTTTATTATTATTACCTGTCGGCCAGTGGTCGAAATTCGACCAGAAAGCATTAAATATTTTAATTTGAGAGTGAATAAAGTTCTTTCAAAGAGTATGTCTCAAAATTCCATATACAGTGGAACATACTAAAATGACGATCTTTCTTAAGAGACCACTGTCTATAGTGACCCCACTTTTGTACAATTTCACTTTGCAACCACCACACTTTTCTGTGAAGACGGTGTGTTTGTAAAAAAACTATTATATTTTGCTAAATGCAAAGGCAGCTCCAGCGAGTGGGTTATAGGGTCATCTTTCTCTACCGACCTTGGATTCCACACATTCAGTTTGCATTTTGAACAATTTAAGCTAATCTAAAATGTCTAGTGGGCCTCCTCCGAAAATTGAGCCTCGACCTATCCTCGGCTAAAGGCCCATTTTCTGTGGGGTATCTTAAAAAGTCGAATGATTCAATTGTACTTGCTGAGGCGCACCACTGACCATGTATGAAACCTTGCTGCCTCAATAAATTTGCTCTTTTTTCGAATGTTTGTCCTTGAGATATATTTACTGTCATCGCAAATGCAGGTATATTTGAAAATTGAGTTTTTTAAAGGATATGGTAAAATAGTACCAGGATATTTTATAAGTGGAATTAAAATTTCCGCAAACAGGCATACACACAGCAAAATATTTTCTCAAACCAAATACTTAATTACAGAATCAAATAGATGTCCTCTTACAAAATGTGACTTTTCTTCATTTGGAGCCACTTCTAAATGTGAAAGCTGGGGCATCTGCCTCTTGAGATTGTTTTTTTCTTTCGCTAAGGCAAAATATACTAGGGCTATCTGCTAGATGGAATGCCTTGGACGGAGAACATTTTACGGGGCTCAAATGCGTATTATCTTCGCATCTGGAAAAAAACTCTCCAAACTCTAGACCATTAATCGATAACCGCACGAAATTCTAAAACCCTGGACCTGCACACTTAGCCGAGTGGCTAAGACACTATAAGGCTATTGACTGAATACTGCGTAAAGAATCGAGAATCATGGTAATTACTAGACGCATCTTGAAAATGGATCCAGTACGTAAAGGAATCCAGAAAAATAAGAGTAAATTTAAGTTTCCTTTCCTTTTCTTTTTTTTAGGTTTCCTATCCTAACAACACTAAAGTGACTTGTGGACAAGATATTGATATTGCCATTACCAAAGAGGCTCCTTCAATTAATTACACAGCAGACAATTTGGAATTTTACGCCATTGTTATGATAGGTAATTTTCTTGTTATTTTTATGCCTGGAATTTTGATGATCTGTTTTCAATAGAATGCTTCCAATCTTTAGGAGGTCTAGAGTTTTGGCTCACTGCACGACTGTCGATCTAAAGGCCCAAAATTTTGCGCTGTTTTCTCCAGATATAACGCGAATATGCATTTGAACCTCTTAAAAAGTGTTCCTCGTTAAAGACATTCCTCCTGGCACATAGCCCTAGTGTACTTTGGCTTTTACAGAACGACAACGACTAATCACCAAAGCCAGATACCGCAGTCCCCACATTTAGAAGTGGCTCCAAATGAAGAAATGTTACAGTTCGTAAGAGGACATTAATTTGATTCTGTAATTAAGTATTTGATTTGTTAAAATTTTCCGTAGTGTGTATGCTTGCACGCGCAACATATAGACAGTGCCTATACATACATGAACAAGCATTACACTCTAAAACAGGTATGGCCAAATTGTGGCGCGTTTGTCTGTATTACCCCGAAGCGAAGGAGATGTCTGATCCATAAGCTGCAGCAGAACTGGAAAGTACCTTATACTGTTGTCAAGAAATTAAACGATGTTGTCTACAGAGTGCAGAGATCACCCAATGCCAAACCAAAAATCAGCCACATTAAACGACTAGCCCCTTATCGGACTACTGATCATAGTGTTATGTGATTAGACTGCCGAGTCGTCGGTTTATGAAGGAAGAGCAGTGTTAATGTGCGTTTCTGGAAAGAGAGTTGTACAAGCATTCCTGCAAGTGAAATGAATTTGTGACGCCTTGATTATGGTGATAAACTTACCTAACGTTTTGGCGATTCGGTGACGACTTTGATGATCAAAAGAAAGTTCTCGAAAATAGTGAAATTTTAGCTATAACTCAATTAGGAAAAAACTTATGACAATAATCGAGAAATATGACGTCACGACCTGCTTGGAAATCTATAAATAGGATAATCTATAACAGGAGAGTGTCTGTCACTGGGAGTCAATTGACAGACTATGTATAAAGGGAGAAGAGCGATACGATTTGCTTTGCGATTTGAATAGCGTTATTGCTGTGATAGCTAATGATTTACAGTTGCAGGTGTCATTAAATTCCGGGTTGTGTGTGTGTGTGTGTGTGTGTGTGTGTGTGAGAGAGAGAGAGAGAGAGAGAGAGAGAGTTTCGATGCGCCAAATAAAGTGTTCCATTCGCTTTTCGAGCTTGTTGGACTATTTAACGTACGCCCACTTTGTAGCTTTCGAAACAATATGTAAACTCAAAAATATTAATATTATTGCCACTTAGTTTTTCCCTTTTTTTAACACTTTCCAACAAGGTTGAAAAGTGTTTATGATTTCGGCTTGTCTGTCCGTCCGTCCGTGCTGTAACTCCCGGAAATATCCATCGATTACTATGAAATTTATATGTGTTATTTCTATGTACTGTACCATGTACCCAGTGGCGTCGCTTGGAGGGGTGCTGACCACAGTGAATGAAACCGGCAGGGGGGGGGGTCACCAAAAAAAAATGCTGGTTTTAAAATTTTCATTTAATTTGAAAAAAGATCTGATTTGGTGATGAAAAAGACTTCCGAGATTAGAAATAAGAACAAATATAATGAAAGACACATGTTCTGTGCACCTGTAGAAATAAATTGTGTTATTTCATCTCAACTTTTTTTCTAGTTTAAAATTGCCAACGTGTTCCTCATAAAACAAGAATGTAGCAGGTTGCTCTCAACTTACGTGTTGCTATTTTATCTGTATTTTGTTTCACTTTTAGCCAGGGGTGTAATTAAGAACTCTTGCTCTTGCTGGGGGGAGGGCGCAGTGGATATTTAACAAGGGCGTGAATGAGGAACTTTACTAAACTGGGGGTGCAGTAAATATTACACAAAGCCTTGCTCATGTCGCGGTCGTAGTGTACAGCAATGCAGTGACTGTACATTACTACCGCGTGCACACTGTAAAACATTTGTTATCTTTATATATCGATAGTTATAATTATTTGATCAAGGGTTCCGAAGTGAAAGAAAGTATTACTAGCGCTTCCACTCGAACTTATTTAGGCAAGAAGTTCCAGAAGAAAAGCTTGACAAAACTGAGTTGCAGTAAAAATTACGCAATGCCAAAAATACCTTGGTAGATGTCATTATTACTATTTGCGTGAAGGGGTGTGAAGTGGAAGAAGGGGGGTATTAACGCACCTTCTCAAACCTCCCTGGTCAGCTGGAGGCATAGAATTATTTACTCATTTCTTGCTTGAAACTATAATCACTGTAAAATGAAACAACTTAATTCATCAAATTAAACATTAATAAATTGTTAAACTGCGCTGAATTAAATATATCAGTCAACTTAATGTATATAGTAAGCTTTTTTCCCCTGGGTACTTCCTGCCGTGATTCATTGTTTTCAAGGTACGAACTCTTAAAGCTCAAATTCAAAAACACGTGTGTGAACATTCTCATACTTTTGATCAATATTCGTTTAAATGAACGATCAATCAAATGATGTTTCTTTGTTTTCCAGGACAGGGTAGCATACGTAACCGAATGTGTCGTTCAGAGCTACTTGCGCCGTTCCTTGAATTTGCTCCCACAATTTAGATCCTCATCAGAAGGAGGAGACTTTTGAAAATTGGCACTCCTCGTATAAAGATAATTTAACGTTTAGTTCAATTAAAAAGCAATATTTTTATTAGTCTGGCAATGCTATTATAAACAGCCTTTTTCAAGGCTCATGATTTTGATAGGCCTCCTGGGGAAACACTCCATTTTAAAAAAAAGTCCTGAGTGCCTTGTGCAATACCTCGTATATAGGTGGTGTAGAAAATTGCATAATAGCCTAGAAATGTTTGAAAGAACTTTCTTACTATTACCAGAATGATATTTTCGCAGAAATGAAACATTATTTGTGTAGTATACAAAGAAAAAATATTATAACCTCAATGCTGTTAATAGTTTTGCTTATTTTTATGTAGAACTAAGTTTGACTGGCCTGCGTATGTGGAGGGGAGGGGGTGACACCGGATGTGCCCGTGCCGGGTGACACCATGTTTAGTAATGCCACTGCATGTACCCTATAGAAAATGGTCTATGTAGCATTTATAGTTCTTCTACAGGAGAGCTCAAAAGATTTTCAATACATTACGCTCTATGGGAAGTCATTCTTTAAAGTACATTTTAGAGATCTTTGGCTATTTAAAATGAAACAAAATTGATAAAGTAATTAAAAAACTTTGTAAAAAACACACATAAGAAGTAAAAGGAAAAAATTGATACATGTTATTGAGAATTACATGATAAAGCTCTCCATAGAAAATAGTGTCTGTATTATTAATAATTCTTCTACACCTACAGGAGCAAATTCTAGGGATCGACCGATACCACATTTTCGGCGATGACCGATACCGATACTTTACCTATAAATTCATTTTCAGAAATAGCCGATACCGATACTTTTAAGTTATGGTATCGGCCGATAACGATACTTAACCGATACCGATACTTTACATAATTTAATGCCTTTTAAACCTACATCTGTATTCTAGGCAGTTTTTGTAACGAGGGTGTAGTTCTCGTTAAAATGAATAACAGCATGATGAAATTTGATCCCAGTAGAAAGCATTAAAAAGAAAAAGCAGTGGATATATTGAAGTGTGAATTTACAGTAGTTCTAGTCTTTCTTTTCTATTCAATCATGCCAACGAATGGCCAAATTTATAAAAAGCTGAGCACTGGGAAGCGTCTTAGTGTGCAGGTTCGGAATTCTTTCTCCTCGCGTGGCTGCCGATCTAATGGTCTAGAATTTTGGGCGATTTTCTCCAGATGTTACGTGAATATGCGTTAGACTCCCTTAAAAAGTCCTCCGCCCAAGACCCCCGATAGGTAGATGCCCCTCATTTACGCTTAACAGAACACAAACACGGGGGGGGGGGGTTAAAGGGATATATTAATAAGAGAATCCATTTCCAGAGCTGACTGGTGCAAATATTTAAATCACTTTTTCTCAACCTCTATTTTGTCGCCTAATTGTTGCTATGAGCCAGATAAAAGGTTTCCGTATTAGACCCAAAACAGCTTCCTGCTTGCTCTTACTATATGTGTCATGTTTTTGGTTCATGCCTCGATTTTGTGCTTACAAAAGTAAACACATGAAACACTTATTCAACTTCAAAGCTTGCAAGTTTTGTTTAGATTTTCCTTAATTATAATTCTTTCACATATGAAAATATTTTCGCCGATTACTTTTAGATTACTTAAACTGCATTAAATTGTGATAATGTATAAACTGTACAATATTATGTAAGTACATATTTAGACATTGTTTGTTAAATACGTATGTAAATTCTTCCCTTAAAATGCATAATAAGTTCACATTAATTAATGGTTTTATTTATCTGCTCCAATTATATAACCACTAAGCGAATTAATAAATTTTTTAGCAAGATTTCTTTTTAATATGAACTCATATGATCATTTTTAAGTTCTTTTTGAAAATCCGAATATTTTGATTCTCCGACAGGTCAGTCACATTAATCCGGATGATCCATGTATTTGATCTTTTCCGTACGAAGAACAGGTATACACCGATTATTCCTGTGTTTTCCTATATATAAACCAAATACTATTCACAAGAAATATGTTTTTTACCCTGAAAATTTAAAATAAACTAAATAATAATTAGTATTACTAATTATACTAATAACTTTTCAGCTTTAACTCAGTTCAACTTTTTAAATTAACAATAAAAATAATTAGTAGATATTGATAATTATTAAACTTCTCAAAACAGAATGATACACAAATCCTACGTTCTCTCATTAATCTGATAGATAATAAAATTACCAAATGTTTGATAATTCGTACTTTAGGTAGTGTGTAATGCTTTAAAAATGAATCATTTAACTTCTGGACCAACATAATTAAAGTTCACGGGAGTCGCCAGTTTTCAAGTCACTGCCAAAAAGTTAACTTCTTTGCGACACAAAAAAGGAATAAATTGTATTTACAAATAGGTTTCGTATATAATTTTAGTATCATTAATTTTGTCATTGAAACAGCTACAATATGAAGAAAAATATTTTTGCTCGTTTTCAAGCTACGCCTTGGAGGGTCTATAAAAGATGCTTCAAAATGACGAGATTAAATGAAGGCTAAAGAAAAATCCAAAAATGATAAACTAAATTCAATTTTCAAGTCTTAAATTGCTACTTAAAGTATCCATATTTAATGAAATTGATTTTAGTGCTTTTGTTTTTATGATCATTGTTAACATGTTTTTCTATGATTGATATGAACAAATTTTATCTGTTTTAATTCTAAGCTCTGAGCAGAGGCGGCGTGGCACTGTAAGCAATGTCTGGGTGCCATCATCGAAAGAGGGGACATTTCGAACTAAAACTGAGAAAATCTTGATCTAGAGCAGTGGTTCCCAAACTTTTTTGTCCTTCTCTTCAAAAAGTCTTCAACTAGATTTTTTCTTCGTGACCCACTACTACATCACGATAACCAATATAGGCTATATAAAATAGTATAGTTTACTATACAAATGAAATACTAAAGTTTAATTTTTCCCACCCTTTTCGACGCACCGAAATTGCTCCCGTGACCCAACAATGGGTCGCGGCCCATAGTTTGGGAACCACTGATCTAGAGCACAAAAGGAGCACCTTTTTTACGTTTGCAGGGCGGGACTATGGGGGGTATGTCCGACAAACGTCATTCGGTTCAAACCCTATCCCCGTTTGCATGCGCAGGAATACGATTCACTTCCGATAGCAGAATGGTACTTTCGGTTTCAAATATTTCCGTCTGACTAATGTTAAAATGTCCATATCAGAAATTCTATAAGCTAAATAGAAACAAATTACTCAAATGTATTTCGAAGGCTGAAGTATTACACTTTAACACACATATAGGCAACCGCCGGCCCGCGGGCCGGATGAGGCCCGCCACGGCTTTTGATCCGGCCCGCGGGACATTTGAAAACTCCGTATAAACCATTCAATATCCCATATAAATCCCAATTATACGGCCCGCCACTTCGCTAAAATCCGCAAGTTTGGCCCGTGACTTCGTGAACATCCTAAAGTTTAGCCCACAACTTTTCAAAGGTTACCCATACCTGCTTAACACCCTGAAATATCATACGATGTCAAGGACCGTCTCCCCCATCAATTTTGATATCTATAACATACCCATGCCGAATCAGATGCCTTTGCACCCAATTTTCTTAAATAAAAATTTAAAGCATGTCTCTTAAGCGTGAAATCTATATATCAAGAGCTAGAGTTTCTATAACGATATCAAAAGCCTATATGTACAGTAGAATCTCCCTATAAAAGTCTCCTTACAACGAATTCCTCCTTATAACGAAATTTTTCATGGAAACGTAACTTTAAGGCTTAAATAACACTATAAATATTCTCCATATAACAAAGAGCTCATCTTTCCATAGCGAATTTTCAGATTTACCTTTTTTTTCTGTTAGCTTTGAAGAAAATTTTAACTTTTAAACAGACCACTTAGTGGAAGAGTAACAGATGATAAAAATGGAGACCAGGAAAGTGAAACTGACTCCGATAATGAAAACACTTCACCAGCGCCCGATTATAAGCAACAGGGGCACCGGGCATTGATAGATTTGGGGGCCCCCAATCTATGAAATTTGTTATATTTTTCATAGAATTTTGATATAAAAAGAATACTTAAGAAAAAGCATTTAAAATTGGGGGTCCTTTCACGTCGGGGGCCCTTTGCAAAGTCCCGATTTGCCCTTATAATAATAAGGCCCTGCGCTTCACGACCAAAACCATATCAAACTTTAATGCTTCAACCTTTCAAAACCATTAAAAAGAGGTTTCCAAATGAAAGAAAATGTGCCTCACTCTAATTTCAGCGGGCTTTTAAAAGTGAATATTTTTATAAAAATTTAAAATCACAGAATGCAAAACAATGTAAAATAACGGAATTTTGAAGTAAAATAAACGTAAGTGCATTACATATTTTATTCGCTAAATTCGTGGATTGTCTTTACTTTTGAACATTTCATTTATACAATGAAAAGTAAGAAACCGTAAGTTTAGCAAATTTATAATAAATACCAATTTATTTTTAATTGAAAGCCATAATTTAATACTTTTAAACATGGAATTAACTAAAAAGTTTGTAACGTTTGCTGAAATAACTGCAAAAATCTCTAATATCTGTACAACGAAATTTTCTCTGTAGCGAATATTTTAACTGGAATCGAGCGAGTTCGTTATAGGGAGATTCAATTGTGTGTGTATATATATATATATATATTATGAATGAGCTCTTTTTCGAGTCCACACAGTGAGAAAATAAACGTTTATAAAACTGAAGTAAAATTACAGCCTACCTCTCGACATTTGTTTTTTGCAATCTTTGCAGATAGCGCATTTAGTGTTGGGCACCAATTCAAAATAATTTCGAAGAATAGACGATTGTCCTGTTAAACTGTCATTTAACGATTCTTCGTCCATAATTTCAACCACACTTGGTGATACGATATTCATTTAGCGATGGTTAGAATTAAAAAAAAAAACAGTCACTCGCGCAAACAAATGTGCCAATGAAATGACACCTCTCATCTCATTACCAAAATAAAGATTCTAGAATGGCGTTGCGCATACGTGGTTTCTTCTGAAAAGCGAAGTATCGATTGAAAAGTATCGGTGAAAATGGATGAAAGTAACAGAAACCGATACTTTCCCGATACTTTTAGAATCGAAAGAACCGATAGCGATACCTAAAAAAAATAGGAGGTATCGGCGCCGATACTATCGGTTGCTGATACTATCGGTCGATCCCTAGCAAATTCCAATACATTACGTTCAATGCCAGTTTAGAGAACAGGCATCCATTTAAAGCAATACTATTCTACTATGTAATTTTAGCTAATGGCCCGACGACAATAGTGTGCCTCCTCAAAAGGTGCACCAAAAGTCACCAATATTGGTGACTTTTACGTACGACTGGCGTTAAATCGCCAGATATGGTGAGAAAAAAATCTCTCGAAAAATGAACCCAGCATGGTGATATTTTCATTATTTGGCAGGAAATCAAAAAATATATATACCTAATGTGGTAGTATTAAGATATATGATTGCAATGGAGATTTTGAAAATTCATTATTCGCGCTCTCATTAACCGATTTAGTGTGTTGTGTTGTATTAAGGCAAAGCTATGCGAGGCCTATCTGCTTACGGGATGTGCGAGTATGTGTGTATGCGCGCGATCGCGCACTAGTGTGTTGGAAAGTGTTTTATGATCGATGCGTTTGGCATGATTTATCTTTCTGTGATATTGATGGAAATTTCATTCACCGGCATCGTCTTTCGCTTTTCCTAAGGGCCTGTTTTCTAGAGTGCCTCACCGAATCTAAGTTCGAGAGTAAGGACAGTGTTAGACGGATTTCTACTAATTGCAACACTAACGTGTGAATAATACTAAGTAGAAGGATAATAAAGTCAAAATTGGTCTAATAAACATTTTTTTTTTCAATAGATGCTCGGTTTTAATGCTTTCGGGTGTGCCTTCGCCATCGATGTAAAACAGGTATGGTTAACCTTTGAAATGTTGCGGGTCAAACTTCAGGATGTTAGCAAAGTCGCGGATCGTATAATTGGGATTTATATGGGATTTTGAATGACTTATATGGGTTTTATACCGGGTTTTGATAGATTCCGTGAGCCGGATCAAAAGCCGTAGCGGGCCACATCCGGCTTGCCCGCTGGCCGGGGGTTATGTGATGTAAAAAAACAACTGTTAGACTACGCAGGAAAAAGGGTAGTCGTTGCCATCCCTTGATTTAACTACCAGTAATATGCCGGTCAATTGAATCGCCATGTTTCTGGTAGCTAAGTCGAACGATGACGACGGCTGCACTTTTTTCAGCATTTGAGGGCATTTGAGAAGTCTTTCCATCTTCTTTGATAGTTTTAGCAAGGTTTGACCACTCGTTTACTTTCAGATCCAGATGCTCCTGATCCGCATCGTCCCGTCTCTGCACACTTTCTGCACTGGCTCGTTGTAAACATTCCAGGAAACCAGGTGGAAAAGGGAAAGGTGCTGAAGGAGTATATGCAGCCGTCACCACCGCCTTATTCTGGTAAACAGACACGCTATGATGTATTACTTCGTACTATACGGATTTTAAAAGCACATTCGTGCACATTCTATTCAAACTACTTTGAAAACATAACGCATTCTCGATCAATCTGAATATCTCTCTTTTACCGTTTGATGCTATTAGTTTAGAGAAATTTACCTTAAAAAATCCTGTTGAATTTCATGAAAATTGTTAAAGATGTTTACGATAGAATTTTAATTTTATTTCTCTCAAAACTATCGTAATCAAAAATGTGTCTCAAAACTGTCATTTTTTTACAAGTAATGATATAAATTATTGGAGAGTTAAGTTGGATTAAATAATATCAGAGGTAAAATCCACTACTTAAAGGAATTCTTGGATACTTTTGATCATTACAGTAAAATTATTCAACAAAATCTTCAGAATAAGGGTGATCGAAAAATTCAGAAATCGATATTGTACAGTTCCGTAAGAATACTCCTCTCAGACAGTAACAGAGTTATACGTTCGATATATGAATTTTAGGGGCATTCAACTGAATTCTTTTTTAAAGTGAGTACCCCCATCGTTATAAATATAGGAAAACAATTGGATAGACTGCCCAAAGCCAAAAAAGTGCAGTCGTTATCATCACTGGATTTAACCACCAGTATCACGGCGATCAATCGAATCGCCAGTCACGTGCCACAGACCCCCCCCCCTATTTTGATATACACTTTGTTTAGCAAAGGGCATACTGATTTTAAGCTAAAAATCTCAAAAACAAAGATCAATAGATGGGTGCAGCAAATGATATGTTTCTTACGTAAGCTGTAAAAATTTTATACAATAGTTTCGAAGTTGTAATTACAAAAACCGTTAACAGGTAGTATTATAATTGTAGGCCTCTATATTCTCCCAATCTCACTCTTTGTGACTACTTTCTGTGGGGCACATTGAGAGATAATGTCTACCAGAACCATTCCAATACACTGGACTACTGGACGAGCTTGAATTGTTGTTTTTTCTAGCATGTGAATCTGTTTCCGTTGAAACATTAGGGGGTGTGATGACAAACCTCATTATTCGTTTACGACGCCTCTGTATCCTCGAACGACAGACATTTTGAAAAAATTGTTTTGCGACTGCTTGCTCAGAATAAGTTGATACTCATACATGATGATCGTCGATCGATTTTTACCAGCAGGGTCATCTGTTAGCAGTGTCTTACGCAAGGGCATGTTTGGGGGTTCTAACAGCCCTTCTCGAAAAAATTTTTGACATTAAGTCCATATTTTTTTTTCAACATAAAGTGCGTCCATAACGCTCTCACCCCAGTGGCGTACCGTATACCCCCGCAGTGCGGGGGACTTCGGCTGAAGAGGGGCCCCCAATATAATGAATTATTTTAAAAATAAAACGAAGTACTTACAGATATGAATTTTCACTTTTCGTTTTGGCCGCCCAGGTGGTGTAGTGGCTTAAGAACCGTTCTATCACAAAATTAAATCATTGCTTAAAGAGTTGGCAGAATTGACGCTGGTCCTAGCATGTCAAAAGTACTCAAGATTGGCCCGTTTTTGGTGATTTATCGCCAAGTTTGGCGTCAAAAAGTAAGTTACTGGATATTAGTTATATTTTGTTATGGTGATGTGATTTGAATGCAGTTTTTTTTTAAATCCTTCTTGTAAAAAATATTTTCTTTCACTCTTCTTGAATTATTTTTATCATTTCGTTTGCAGGTCCTCATAGGTACATCTTCTTCGCCTTCCAGCAAGTGCAGTACCACTTCTCCCCGACTTTTATGTATGGCAAAGGTCGTTCGAAATTCGACATCGATGCTTTTAAAAAAACTCTTCAAGTAACAGATTTAGTGGCTGGGAACTTCTTTTACACTGTAAACCCGGCACATAAGTCGAAGACAAGACGCAGTCTGCTGGACTTCTGAAGAAAGAAAGAAAGAAAAAAAAAAGAAAGAAAGAAAAAGAAGAAGACTCATTTATCGCGATGTACACGTGAAATATTTTTCTATTTCATATAAATTTGCTAAAAATGTATTTCTGAGTATTACTGTAAAAATATGTTCTTACATTACATATTAAAAAACTGGTTGTAATTCATTTATTGCATCATTTCCTTTTACAGTTTCCCTTTCATGCGACAAAAATGCACAATGAAAATAGAAATGCTGGAATACACTTCAAAATTTTTAAATAATGACTGTCCATAGACTTTATGTTTACAGGTCTTTTGGATGGCCCTATAAATAAACTACACATTCAAAAGTAGTCAAAAAAGGGGATGCGCAATTACATGTTGCAGTAGTCTTAAATACAAAATTTTAATATTCTACGAACAATCGTTTTTGAGCTATGGGAGTTAGATACATACATGTGTAGAGATATCTCGCCGGAACTGGTCAAAATACATTCAATGATGAACAAAATGAATATTTCCATCAAAATCTACTTACCGAAACATTTCCCTCTTATAACAACTGCTTTATTTTGTATAGGAAAGTGAAAATGCTCTACAATAAAACAAAATTTAAGAGATTTTGTTGTAAAATGTAAAACGGAATCAACATTATGAAAGAACCAAAGAAAATATTGTAAGTACGAAAGTGTGTATCGTATGATATCCCTTCGAGAACAAACAACACGCGTAAGATATCGTCGGGGAAAAAAAATTAGGGATGTAAATCTCTATTTAAAGAAAAGGAAAATCCAACTACTTTGAAAGATTAATTAAAGTAGAAACTGAAAACTCATATATGATATTCACTGATTGGAACTGAAGATAAGTCACTGAATCTAAAGACAAGTAAATCATAATAAAATAAAAGCTTGGAAGTCGACTAATCAAAAGCAGATTTTTTTTTTTTTTTTTTTTTTTTTTTTTTTTTTTTTTTTTAAGTACCTATAATGTTTTTTTAATTCTTACCTAGGAAAATTTTTGGATCGATTCGTTGAATTTTTATCCTCTTACATGAAAAGTTGTTAGTTATTATTATTATTATTATTATTATTATTATTTTAATATCAAGTGTAATTTATCTTTAGAAATTAGTTGTTAGCATATTCGTATATTAAATGGACTACATGTAAAATGTATATTAATTAAAAGAAGAACGCGCATGTTGACTATGTAGGATATAGACAGGAGCGGCGATCTTTTCAAGAGGAACTTTTTCGCATTCGTATATTGATACTAAATACAATGTCATGCTAAATGCAAAGGGGAAGGGGAAAAGAAACTCCAACCAGCCAACCCGACTACTTTCTGGAGTGACTGAAATTAAATTTGCATGCTAATATTTTTCCTTTCATCGTCATGAATATTTTACTACCCGGTGTCGGAACGCTTCCTCCACACCTTAAACATTCTGACATCTGATGCATTTGAATATTTACAATGTCAACAACAACAAACACTGTCATCTTATTGCGTCTACTATTACGCTTTTCTCGTGCAAACTTTCAAAACAAACAGTGACGTCACCGCGGTTCGAACTGGTTCTATGTCAGGATTCTTACGGCACGTTCCCTTGGGGCCGTTTTTCTTAAGACCAAGCTGCTAACTTTCCGGTCTGCAATGGGCTCAGACCGATGCTCAGGAACCAGACTGGTCGCGCGCTGCTGCCACGGAGCGATTTTTGGATTCGGTTTTGTGCTCACAGTCATTTCGCTTGCAGTGATGTTTTGGGTGGCATGGGTAAGTACAATGACCTATACCTCTTTGTACTCTTCTTTAATTGTAGTGTTTTGTTTGCGGTGAATGCGACAGAGCGTGGAGGTTGGTGCAGTGAAAGCATATGGCCAACGCTAAGTCTGCGTTCTTAATTTTATTGTAGTTGCTTAATGTAATCATGTTTGTGAAATCGCGGCTCTAGAACCCAAGTGATGGTTTTATGAAGATCTTTTTACAGCTAGGGGAGGAAGAATTTCTATCCTAAATATTGGCAACTTTCGCTAACTACTCAGGAACCCCGAGTCCATGACCACGGTCTTAGAGTAACTGGAGTTTTTGATGGTCCTATTGATTCCCATGTTAAAATTTCCTTTCAATAATTTTGTACTAAATACAACTTCGATTTTAACTTTTGTTTTCCATATGTATATATATAAAAAAAAATAAATAAGTGTCAGATGGTACAATCTTGAATGTATATATTTGAGATAATATTTAACATTTCAATAACGTATGAAGTTCATACTCCAGATGGCAATTCTTACCTAAAAATACGTTATTCAAATTTTGGTAACTCGACGTATTCCTGTTAGGGTGTGATAGGGGAGCAAAAATGCTGCAATTTTCACCCCCATATGTATTTCTGAAAATCAATAGTTTTTGATAAAATTCAATTTTGAACTATTTTGTTGTATAAACCAAAATTTAAAATTCAGGAGCAAATTTAAAAAATCTACTCATAAATGGATTTTATTTAATTTATTTTCATAACTAAAACTCTTACAAAGCTAACGCAATTATAAAAAATACAAAACTACTTTACAATTTAAATTTACGTGCTATTACATGTATTTTTTAAATTTTAATTAACACCTATATATTTTTATACTCGAATACTTTTTGAGAGGCTGTACATGGTGAATGTAAATAACCTATGTACAGCTACTTAGTAAATAACATGTAAAAACATGTTATTATGAAACAATGATTCAGCAATTGATTTACATGATTTTTTCTTTTTTTTTTTGGGGGGGGGGGGGAGAATTATTTTCAAGTGAACGCCAAACTGTCAGTATCACTTAATTTCTAGTAAATCGGCATTAAGCATTTAAGTGCTTTGAAATTGATGGAATAGTTAGATTGCAATATACAAGCTTTTTTCAAAAGATGACTGTACTGCAGGGCAAGTCTTGCCGGCCACGGCAAATGCCATGAGTCCTGCCCAAACAGCCCTGAAGAACAACAATTCTCGCAGCTAGTTTAGCTGCGACTATTTAAAACTTTATTAGAGTGTACCTTTCTTTTTTTTTTTTTTTTTTTTTTTTTTTTTTTTTCAATTCCTACTATTAGTTCACTCTCTCCCTATATATATCTTGTTCAAACTTTCAATCGTTAATAAAATACTTTTTTATTCATCCACTCAAGTTCAAATACATTTTACTTGCAGTGGATGACAATGGATGTTGATACAGTTTTGGTCTCAATCGACTGGATAGTTTATCTACAGGGCCGCCCAAAAAGTTTTCAATACATTACGCTCTATGGGCGGATATTAATTAAAGCGCATTTTAATGGTATTAGGCTACTTCAAACAACTCAGAAGTGATATATGCTGTTAAGGGTTAGAAAATGAATTTTTCCATCGAAAAAAGTGCCATTATCATTTATAGTTCTGCTACAGGAACACTCAAAAGATTTCCAACACTTTGCGGTCAATGGCAGATTTAGGGACATTCATCCATTTCAAGTACAATACCGTCCTACCATATAGTTAGGTAATGGTCCAACCACGGTCCGTGCCTCCCTCAAGAATTACGCCAAAAGTTGCCAAACTTGGCGACTTTTGGTGTACGTGTGTATGTATTTAACTCTCAAATCTCAAAAACTATCAGTCGTAGAATGTTGAAATTTCATATGTAAGATTGTTGTAACATCTAGTTGTGCATCTCGATTTTTCGTTCCAGTCTACTGGACAGTTTATTAACAGGGCCATCGAAAAGAATATGTATTGAAATTCTTTTCGGTGTTTTTCTTTCGTACATCTATGGGACATCTTCAATGCATTACATCTGTAGTCAGTCATTGTTTGGTCCATACCCAAAATCTTGCCATTTGTCATTGACCTTGGCGAGTTTTTCCAAAACATCGCCAAATTTGGCGATAGTCAGGCATTTGGTCCATGCCCAAAATATCGCCATTTGTCTTCATCCTTGGCGAGTTTTGGCGAAATATCACTAAATCAGGCGATAGTCAGTCATTGTTTTGTCCATGCCTAAAATCTCGTCATTTGTCGTGGACCTTGGCGAGTTTTGCCGAAATATCTTCAAATTTGCCGCCACAAATAATTTCGCATCTCGCATAACTCTAAAACTTTTAACCGTAGAATGTTGAAATTTTGTATTTAGAACTATTGTAACATCTAACTCTGCATCTCTTTTTTATTTTTTCAATTCCTACTATTATTTCACACTCCACCTACATCTATATAAATAAAATTAAACTTTTGTCTGTACATTTCTTGGAATTCAAAAATTTTGCGATTTCTATCCGTTTCAAGCACCTGGGAATCCTGTGCGACCCTCAAAAAAAAGTTTGTCTGTCTGTCGTTCTGTCTTTCTGTTATTCTGTCCATTACGCTTTTTTTGTTCAAGCATCACGTAAAAACGACTGAAGCGAATGATATGAAATTTGGTGTCATGATAGGTGGTCACTCAACTTAAAATATAGTCGTCGAATTTTTGAAAAATCTTGATTAGATTTTGAGATTTTGCGACAATCGTTTCAAACTGCGTAAATTCGTGTTCGCACATCACGTAATAACTGCAAAGGTGAAAAAATGATATTTGGTGAAATGATAGGTGGTCACTAGGGTGTATCACGAAAAAATTTTTTTGGAAAATCAAACTTTCAAGTTGATAAAAAGTTGTCACTGTCACCACATATCAACCAAAAAAAATTTTTTTGAAATCAAAAAATATTTAGGTCTCTCAGAATTAACTTGAAATTCAACTTTTTTGACCTAAAATGTGTACTTTTAAAAAAAAATATGTGTACATGAATATAAAGTATATTTATATTTTTTAAGTACAAAAACTCAAGTTTAGAAAGACAACAGACTTTTAAAAAATTCATTTGTACCATTAACTATATTAGTCTGCCGGAATCTAATTTTTAAAACGTTGCTATTTTACAAATATTCAAAAATTTCCAGACGATATTTTACATTGTTAAACTTCTAGCAACAGTGCAAATAAAATGTATATTAATTTTTCATTAGTTTATTAGTTTCTCAGTTTCTTTTTTATTCTAGGGGCGGGTAGAGGGAGGGATTACATTAGAAATAATTGCACATTAGAAAAAAAATTTAGAGGAACTAAAATATATTAAAATTAAAATTCAGAAAGTGTGATCTTTAGATGAAAAAGGTTACAAAAGATATAAACAAACACATAAAGCTTACAAATAAAGAACATTGAATATGTAAATGTTATTCAAAATAAATCTTGATTTCACTGTCTATTTATTTTGATAATTGTAGGCAGCGTATCACAAACGCAAGTAGCTTTTCCACCTGCAACCTGATCCATTAGAAACCCAAGTGTTTTTGGGCGTTCCATCACATCCAAGAGCTTTGATAGTTGTCACATCAATGCAGTTACCTTCCATGTGTTTCATCATTGATGATACAATGTCTTTCCCAGAACTACTGTCTGCAGTTACATGACCAAGATATATTGAACCTGGTTCTTCAACCAAAGATATGTGTTCTTCTTGTATAGTTTTCCGGACAGATTTACCACGTACATTTTCTTTGACTATAGTTTCATCTTTCCGGCCATCAAAATAGAGAGAAATTATTTCTGAGGTGCGAGTTGCAATACTTTCACGGTACTTTACTCTTTCACGAAAAACTTTCGATTTATCTATTACCGCCGTCTGATTTTCTGGTGTCACAACTTTTAAATCTTGTAAAAGAGCACTTGCTAGTTGCGGTCCCGCTCTATTGGAAATTACTCTGCGATCACATACTCTGGAAAATGATGGCAGATCTAGTGAAAGGACTTGCTTTACTGAAACGCTAGAATTTTCCTTTTTATTTTCTGGTATTTTATTTTTTATAGCTAAAACACTTTCATCACTTGAATCCTGTTGAATGGAATCGCTGTCAGTGTCAATGCCGTCATGTCGTAAAGTAGGGATATTTGTTGATTGGAGACTTCAGTTTAACTCGAATTGTATGGACTTTTCCTTTCTTTTAGCACGTTTCTCGATTTTTTTACTCTCTACTGTGTCAATTCCTCCTATAACCATAAGCCTCAGGTTCCGTTGGTCATTCAAGAACTTGTGTTCCAGTTGTGGAACCTTCCTTTGCGCTGGACACAAACATTTCACTAATCTCTACATTTGCATGAACAAATATCAAAAAGATTATTTACAATGTCAGATTTTGAACTTTTCAACGGACGTTTTAAATCTCTCGGCATTTTTTGCGTTACATCCTGATGACTTTTTCATCTTTTCAGATCTCTCGTGTAGTTTTAAAATCATGAAAACAATGTTGCTTACAGATGAAACAGGAATAGAAGTCTTCTTCCATATTTCTTCTAGCTTACGGGTCACTCGCATTGCAACTACCTTTTTATTTGGCTGATGACATCCTTTAGACTTCAACTGATTTCTTACCCATTCAAAATAACGTAGTACATCAATTTTAGTGGGTAAAACATTGCTATCACTTATATCTAGAGGTTGGCCGAGAATTGGATCGTCAGTAGTTTTCCTTGTTGATGAAGAATGAGTTTTTCTACTCATAATGGCAAAACAACA
Organism: Cheiracanthium punctorium; assembly: GCA_038373885.1. Taxonomy (NCBI): domain Eukaryota; kingdom Metazoa; phylum Arthropoda; class Arachnida; order Araneae; family Cheiracanthiidae; genus Cheiracanthium; species Cheiracanthium punctorium. The sequence goes on along the minus strand of JAWZYV010007322.1, from coordinate 88,146 downwards.
AAATCAAATTGAACTCAATCACAAATCAAAAACATAAATGCTCACTAAATGGACGCTTCGTACATAAAAAACGCTAAAAAGAAACTGAAAAAGAAAGGAAGGGTGGACGAGGGAGAGAGAAGTAATCATGTGATGGTGTTGCACTTCCCTTATCTCCAAAGTCATGGGGGAGCTACAGTTTTATCACCTTGAAATCTGAGCCCCATACTGGCTTACAAAAATATACTATTTCGGAACGCTGTACTGCAGTGTCTGCATTATAAGTACAATGATTGAAAATTTGAAAGATTCTTCAACATTTCTTAAATACGCCTAGTTAACAAAAAATTGGAGATTTTCATTACGATTCCGGAAGATCTAAATGTTCAATTTCAGTCGCAATGCATTTTTTTTTTTTTTTTTTTTTATAGATTCCATCTGAAATTGCCAATTTTTTCTGTTGAATATTTAATTTTGATTTATACATACTTTATAAAAAAAAGTTTTAAAATATCGTTTTGACTAAAAAACTGACTACTTCAATGTTATTCCGGGCGACCCAAATATATTTCGATTTCAAACAAATTTTTTTTTGGTAGGTATGTGATGACAGTAACAACTTTTTATCAACTTGAAAGTTTGATTTTCCAAAACAAATTTTTTGTGATACACCCTAGTGGTCACTCACCTTAGCATCTAATTAAAAAAAATCTATCAGATTTCGAGATTTTGCGAAAAATTTCGAACGTTTTATCGTTTAAAACTGAGTGAATCTTTGTTCACGCATTACGTAATAATGACATAGCGAATGATATGAAATTTGGTCACATGATAGATGGTTACTCAACATAAATTATAGGTGTCCAATTTTTTAAGCATTTTCATTAGATTTTGAGATTTTGTGAAAATTCTTTCAAAATACGTTTCTTCAAGCATCACGTATTAACGGCTAATACGAATGATAAGAAATTTGGTGATATGATAGGTAGTTGATAATCTTAATTTATAGGCGTTGAATTTTTAAAATATTTTGATTACATTTTGAGATTTTGGGAAAATCATTTTAGAATGCTGAAATTTTGTTCCAGCATCATGAAATAAATACTGCAGGGAATGGAACGAAATTTGGTGACATGATAGGCTGTCATTCAATTTAAATTCTAGGCTTCATTTTTCAAAAATATTGATTCGATTTTGAGATTTTGCTAAAATTATTTCAATATGCGTAAATATTCGTTCGCGCATCACATAATTACGACTAAAGCGAATGAAACGATATTACTTAGTTACTCTCTAACAGACTTCGTGCCGATTACAATCGACAGTAATCGATGACTAAATAATATTTTACAAATTTTACAAAATGGCTATGATAAAATTGCATTATTACAGAATTCTTTTGATATTTGATTTGTTTAACATCAAGATTACTGTTATATTACTAAATTAACATTCATTAGTCATAATCTTTTTGAAAATTGTTCGTAATCATAATCGTAATCCATATCATTTCTTGTAATCGATTACAGATGATTGTGTAATCGCACGAAGTCTGCTCTCTAACCTGTAATATTTTAACAATACATAAAAATTATAACTTCGCTTTCTTTACTTTAGCAACATACTACATCCATTCTGTGCACTCTTACAATGCTGACGAATGTTCTTGCTTTTTGGAAATGTGCATTCAGTACTAACCCGTCAACGACGGGTACTCCAGCTAGTATATTTAAATATTTTGTTCACATTTTCAGTCGCTAATAAAATAACTTGTAGTGGATGACACTTGATGTTAATACACTTTTTTCAAATACTAATTCATTAATTTATTTTAATTATTAATTTAATAAAAAGAGACTAAAATTAAATTTTTCTTTGTTGACCTAAATAGGAATTGACTTAATTTTTATTTTATATAGTATATTACTTGTTTTCATCTCATGTATTTTAAGGAACTGCAGAATACTTACAAGAAAAGTAAAGATTTTTTATTGTTGATGTTCTTCTAATTGCATTATTAATCCAATCTTTTAAAGGTTTAGCGAAAAAAAACTGCAATTTTAATTGTCCGTTATTACGAAAATTTAAGACTGCCCTGAACTAGATAGTTTTTACTGCCAACTTATTAAAAACACAGCATTCAACGAGCTTCAAAATCTTGTTTCGAGCCCTGCAGTAGAGATGATAGTAAAATTTTTTCGGAAATGAATTTAGTAGACGCAGGTGAAAAGCTGGAGTAGTCTGTTGAATTTTCGATTATGTAGAATCCGTGATTTCACGATTATGTTGTGTATGCATTCGTGATCGGTTAGAAATATCAAAAGTGAAGGGAATAGCTTGTCTGCCTACTAAGATTCAGTTTTGTTGTTAGGTTTCTCCCGTCCCATACACGAATTTACGACGTTCGATTTTCCGAACTTTCGATTTTATGAGCTATTCCGTGGTTTCTACGAGTTATTAAGAAAGGAGCGTCGACTGTAGTTGGAGAGGCGGCTCCTCCATTTGAGCACATGAGCGAGCATTTGAGTATTTGAGCCCCCAAAGGAAAAACTAAAAAATATGCACATTAACGAATTAAATTTAAGAACAATATTAAGTACACTTCTAGATTTTTGTTAATTTTAAACGTGAGTTTTACTCTCCCCCCCCCACTATTATTAATTATGCTTATTATAGCTAACACATGGTATTGTAGGTTACTACAGCACAATATTTCCTTGATCGCTCATGCGATCGGAGAAATGCCCTTTGGAACAGATCTCTGAGAACATAAACGGAGAATGTTGCGGGAGAAGAAAGGCGCTGCTGATATTATTCCGTTCGGTTATTTATTCCTAATTCTCCCTTGGTTTGTCATGTTCGATTGGTTAATCCATTTTTTTTCATATTCTTATTATTTTCTTTATTTTTCCACTACAATCGTCACAAGCAACAACAACATAAAAATTGAAATAACAAATAGATTATCTATGGCCAACAGATGTTTCTATGGATTTATAAATCAACTCAAATCTAAGTTAATTAGTATAACAAACAAAATAAATCTGTATAAGACCTTGATAAGACCTGTGGTCCTTTACGGATGTGAATGCTGGACGCTTAACAAGGCAGACTAGATGTACTACTGGCAAGCAGGCAGGATCTACTACTGATTTTTGAAAGAAAAATATTGAGAAAAATCTTCGGACCACTAAAAGAAAATAATGTGTGCAGAATTTTATATAACCATGAAATCTATGTGAAGTATAATAATCCCAACATCGTTTAAATAGTAAAGGCTTCCCGTATTAGATGGCCAGGCCATACTAATAGATTTGTTGATTCTTTCCCCACAAAAAATGTAACTTTCTCATGAATAAAGGGAAAACGCCGAAAGGGAAGACCCCCTACTAGACAGTTAGATAGTTAAGAAAAATACATTAAACTGTTAGGTGTGAACCGATGGAAAGCTGCTGCGCCGGATAAGGTTGGGTATAGAAAACATGGAGAGGCAGCCTTGGCCTGTAACAGGCAGTAGTGCTTAAGAAGAAGAAGAAGTGTAAATAATTAAGATGAGATTAAAGTAAGTGTTTCGGAGCTAAAACAATTATATTTTTCAATATTATCCTTTGAAAAAAATAGAAATAAAATTAATGGAGACAACAACTTTGCAAAAACTTATCTTGGTGACGAAACGTAAGACAAAAGATGACTTGTTTCCTTTCACTTGCATGCATTGTTTTCCTTTCACTGCTGGAAACGCAAATATATTTTAATTTTTAAGGTGCGTCATATCTGCATATTTAGTTTTCGAAATTTATTTTGTGAACCTCCACTTAAATAGCCCACGAGCTGCCACTGTGTAGTTGATTTAAAAAAAACAAGTAGTGTGTTAACTTTTGCTGAAATTAACCAGTCTGCGTTTTAATTATTTTTCATTTTCAAGATCACGTGGTTTAGAATTACCCTGCTTGGAGAGATATAGCCTTTCGCCAGGTCGTACCTGATTTAAATCAGTTACAGTTAGTTATTCTGTTTTGAAAAAACGAATAATCGGTAATTCTAAACTCCTGTTATCTAAAAGAACTTACTATTTAAAAATCGTCAACTTTGTGTGACACACTTTGACTTAATAATTTCACATACTTTTTAATTTGGCGTAAAATGGGTATAATTCTACTTCATGTTTGCCAATTTCACGCGATTCTACATACTTGGAATTCCTTTGTTGCAAAGACATGAATCATTTTATGCTGGCGAAAATTGCCAAACCTGGCAACCATTATGCTTATTTTTTCTCAGTTTTTTATTAATATCTTCTAAAATAATTCGAATTTTGAAATTTAAGTCAGCTTATCGGCTTCCCCGGAATTTTCCGAATCCGTAGACACCTTCGTCGAAACTCGAATCCCCTCGGTTTCTTAGGAGATAGCAGCACAAGCTGTCGGCGGCGGAGGCGGCCGAAATTTATTTTTTTAGAATAGAGAGACAAGTGTGATAAAAAAGACTTCAAATTAGTTTACTATAAAAGCATCCTGGTAACTCAGATATTTCGATACTGTAAGAGATTTGCCAAAGTATTTTTTATGTGTCTACAAGAATTAAAGATTTTCGTTATTTTGTCATTTATTTCGTCATCAGAACTTTTCTAAATTAATAGGAGAACAGCCATAAAATACATCCTTTCTAGTAAAAGAATGAAAAAAGCTGTTAAAAACGCTATTCATATTTCCATTGAATAGCAGTAGGGTTTGCAACTTCTCGCCGAATAGAGAAGATATCGCCAAGCTGGGCTAAATTTGGGGGACTTGTTTTTTGGCACCGAACATGGAGATAAATCACCCAGAGACCAACTTTAATGCAGAAATGGTAAATTTCGATGCAGACTTAAGCACACCAAAGAAAGACAATGCTCTACTTCTTCCAATGGACTTGCTTGCAATACGCGGTGAGACTACAACCATTATTTTTCAGCATACCAGCGATCTTGGAACAAAAGAATATTTCTACTTTGGTGACCAACTTTGGCGACATTTGATGTACAGCTGCTGCTAGTACAGCTAACTCTTTTGGCCATTGTTTAAAATATGTTTTTTTTTTCTGAATTCCTAAAAGATGATATCATCAGAACTTAAGCAAACTTTTATATGGGACGACCCTTAAGGTGCCGTATTCCCAATAAAAAAAAGAATCATCGCAATTGGTCAGAGTTGTAAAAAATTATCGATGAATAAGCATAAAAACGGGTAATCTCCGCCTTTCTGAAGTCGGTTAAAATTAAAAACCAAGAAAATACACTCGAAATGCATGAAACACATTCTTAGTGACGTTAAAAATATCTCTGTCATTCTGTATGGCAAAACGTAGTTTCATTTCTGAGAAAGCCTAATATCAGGAGTCATTCGCGAAGGTCAGCACACCATCTCTCTTATAAGACATGCATTCTTAGAAAATTGAAAATAATAGTCGTCATTTTTCTTTCAGATGGAGGAAGTCCGCCGTTAAATAATCGGCCATCACGCTACAAGAAAACCGCAACACACTCAATGAGAGTAACTTTTTACACGTGCCCGCTCAAAAATAAAAAAACTGTTTTTCAGAAATTGGCTCAATTCATCGTCAACAAGTTAACCTTGACGCGAAAAAGCTTCTCACGCCATTGAGAAAATTACCTTCTTAGTTAATTATCATGCATTAGGTAGAAAGAGGCGAAATATGTATTGTTAAAAACTCTGGCCGTCTGTTTTGGATAAACGTGGAAATTTAGAAAACCCATTCTTGGAATAATATTTGCGGTGATGTGACAGGAAAACTATAAAACTCACTAGCATGATCGCTTTTGTGCATTTAAAATTCCCTAGAGAACACATCATTGTGCTTACACTGCTTTTCACTCTTTGTTTCTGATAATTTCCGTTCGTTTCCATTTGTTGCAATAGATGGTAATTATACATCATCTGGTTGAGTAATTAATTATCCCCACCAGAACAATCCTCTAACAACATTTGATTTGCAAAACAATTTTTTCAATCGGTTTGATGGGTAATAATGGAAAACCATTAGGGATCTTCTTATGCAATACTTATAGGCATTAAACAGAAATCTGAAAAAAAAAAACTTGCTAAATGGTTAAAACACAAGTAACTTTATCAACAACACGCATCAGTGTAAAAATAAATTGTAAGGACCGTTTCAGTTGGTATAAATATTCCACCTTTCTTCAGGTGAAAAGTTTTCCTCTTGCCACACAAGCAGAACATGAAAGAATATAATCCTACTACCTAACAAACACACACAGGTTCTCTGAACGTCTATTAACGTTCAGAAGACGTCTTCTGAACGTTAATAGACGTTCAGAGAACCTGTGTGTGTTTGCTGGGTATATAGATACTACTATATAGAGTGATCCCTGACTCACTGTGTAACCAATCTGGGCTACTACTTCAATATAAATATTTTACCGCCATTACTCCAAGAAGATTAAAAAGTTCAAAAAGATTAAAAAGCAGAAAAAGCGTAATAATATTTACACCGTTTATACAATCCGCTTGAAATTTTTTATAATTATGTATAAAAATATAAAGAACACTCTGCGCTACTTTAATAATCTGAAAATCCACCCGTTCCATAATTTTTAAGCGATTTATTTTGCTCTTTTCAGCTCCATTTTATTTCTGAGAATAAAAGAAGTGAATCATTTGCGTGACAAAGTTACTTGTTTCAAGTGAAAATGGCGTCATACCATTGGGATTCCAATGCGTTTAAAATAGTTTTTCCAGATTACATAGTTTAATTTTTTTTAAGTAAAACTTCTTTAGTGGCGACTAGGGCGTAACTCAGATTTTTTTTTTCTGACTGAAGTAACGCTCAGTAAAGGAAGTGACGTATATGTCATACTCCACGCCAAGCGCGCTCCGAAAAAGAATAAACACTGAAAAACCTACCTTTTCGACCTGCTTTCGCCGTTTCACGAATTCATCGTGTAAAAATACGGGGAACCTGTTAGGGAAAGAAACGGCCAGAAAAAGAGTCCAGAGCCGTATCTTTGAGATAACAATCTTTATTACTTCCTTGTACGTAGTATAAGGAAGTAATAAAGATTGTTATAAAGATTGTTAATAAAGATTGTTATAAAGATTGTTAATAAAGATTGTTATAAAGATTGTTAATAAAGATTGTTGTAAGAAAATTTTCCGGGGTCAAATTTCGACGAAAAAACCGATTTTGACTACCTCTAAATTTACTTTTAAGAATTTTTTCGATGCATCTCATCGTAAGCTAGCATGCACGATCATATAAAGGCGTCTGTAACTCATTCAATCCAGCGGCGAGTCTATTTTGGCCAGTTTTTCCATGCCGTCTGTACGTACGTACGTACGTATGTATGTAACTCGCATATCTCAAAAACTATTGGTCGTAGAATGTTGAAATTTGATATTTAGGATTGTTCTATGATCTAGTTTGTGCTTGGCGAGTTTTGCCGAAATATCGCCAAATTTGGCGATAGTCAGTCATTTGGTCCATGCCCAAGGTATCGCCATTTGTCATCGTTCTTGGCGAGTTTTGGCGAAATATCGCCAAATTTGGCGATAATCTGTCATTGCATGGTTCATGCTCCAAATCTCGACATATGTCGTCGACATTGACGAGTTTCGCCGAAATATCGCCAAATGTGGCGCCAAAAATTATTTCGTATTTTGTATAACTCTAAAACTTTAACCCGTAGAATTTTGAACTTTTGTGTTTAGAACTATTGTAATATCTAACTGTTTTCAGTATCTTTTTTGACAACAATCGACTGGGAATTTATTTACAGGTGAGCCAAATGCCTTTAAATACTGGGTGCAGGGACCGATCTACACACTTGGGGGCCCAGGGCACAGATACTTTTGGGGGCCCCTGCACAAAAATATTCCGCAGAATATTAATTCATTAAATTTAGTTAAAACCCATTATCCTTCCTAAGTGAACCACACGAAAACATTTACAAATCAGTAAAATGTCACGACAGATACCACTTATCTGAATTTTTCGATTTTGAAATGTTCTTATGGGTATGGACAGCCTTCACACACCTTCGAAAAGATAAAAGGAGGAGCCTGCTGAGGTGTCCGAACGAATTTGCGAATACCGAATGTCGAATCGAATGCATCCTTTTTAGCGTTGCAAGTTACATTCACTTAAAAATGTTGAATATTTGTGATGAAATGAAGAATTTTTTCTCTTATAAATAATTTTAGTAGCTATTAGGATGACATAAAAGGAAGTTTTGGGGGGCCCTCAAAATCGGGGGCCCAGGGCCCGTGCCCCGAATGCCCCGCCGTAAATCAGTCCCTGACTGGGTGCGTCAAAACTTCGTTACAAATTTAAAAATTCATAAAAAAGGAAGAAATGAAGATAAAGACTTGCGGTTTGTACGTAAAATCTTAACAGGAAGTCGGATTTTTTTTAGAAATAACAAAAATTTTAGTTAAAAAAGTCACCGGTATAGGGCGCTTACAACCTGAAACACAATCAGTAGGACAACAGTACGCTTCATTCATTTATTTTGGTAATAACAAATGTTCAACATGACTTCCAGAACATTCTACGACACAAGTAAGGCGACTCACAACGCCCATTACAGCTGAATGCAACAGGTCGGAATGAATTGCAGAAACCTCTGGACAGATAGAATGTTTCAATTCGGCCAATGTTGAAGGGCATGAACGGCACACAAGTGACTTCAAGTAGCCCCACAACCAGAAGTCAACCGGGATGAGGTTGGGTGATCGTGCAGGCCACCAGTTTAATTTGCATAATACGGCTGAATTTGTCGCATATCAGCACCCTCTACCGGTGACTTTTTTAACTAAAATTTTTGTTGTTCCTAAAAAAAATCCGACTTCCTGTTAAGCCTTTACGTACAAACCGCACGTCTTTATCTTCATTTCTTCCTTTTTTTATAATTTTTTTAAGTTGTAACGAACTTTTGGCCGGTACATTGAGGTGTATGGATTCATTCAATTCATTGAAAGTCTGTGGCCAATGACTACTTTGGCTATCCCCAAAATCTCGCAAACTATCGCAAGCTTGTCGGCTTTTGGTGAAATATCGCCGAATAAAGTGTCAGAAGGAAATCTTTCAAGCTGAACTCAGCTTGGCGATGTCGAAAAATTTGGCTAGACATCGCTAAACCTTACTATTACAGATATTTTAGCTCTTAAAAAGAAAAATTTGATCTAACTATGAATATTTCTCGACTTCAATCAACAACGCGTTTCGGTACAACGATAGATGCTGTATTTTCATGAAAATTAGCAAATTTAGAGAATAAAACTTATGTTTCACATTATAGTTACCACAAACCTATAATTTCATACATAAAAAATTATGATGAAATTCAAGTACCAATTTCCATTGAATAATATGGATATAACATTTATATAATCTTTGTAAGGTACATGAATAATAAATTATAATATGATATTTATTTTAAGTTTAATCACTTCAGTGATATGTGTCGTAAACGTCAAAGAAGTTTTACTTCAACCGCGCGTAAAGATTACACGCACACAAGTTTTTCACAAATAAATTGTCTGATTGGAGATAAGAATGGCTGTGTACACAAAACGAAAATCTTTCGAATGCGAAAAGTTTCCGAGCGTTTCCAGAAAAGAATGAAATTCGATTTGGGTATATAATAAAAATTGAATATGAACTTATTTATTTTAGGTCGACGAAGATTAAATATGATGAGTGTAGACATATTTTAGTCAATTTTTTTTTTCTATCGCCCGTTGAAATTGCCTTCACAAAGGGCTTTGACTGCTAGTAATAAAAATAATAATAATAAAAAACAGGCAAGTATATTAAAAGTAAAAATGCAAAAAAAGATGTATGAAATGCATGATATGTGACCTATTTTTTACAAGCTCCCTACTGAATGTACTCCCTACGAGAAGAATTTTTTATTCCTTTTTTTTTGGTCCAATTCACCGATTTATCTTTAAATCATTGATAGAAATGTTCACAACAATGAATAATGTTCTGAAAATCATAAATTCCCTTGGGAAATACTTTCTACTTCGCTTTAAACTGGAAAAAATTACTGTTCATACAACTATTTCCCAATACTATTGTTTCTTATCGTTATCCGCTTGCCAACTCCCGCCCCACTCAAAAAATGACTTTCGTTAATTATACTTGATAATATTTTTTCAGTAATTCCTTTAGTATTGAAATAAAATATAGTAGTTCTTCCCGATAAGAAAACCCACACTGAACCAGACATTTTGTCCCTTAAGTAGCGGCGTCCCTTCTTAGAGGGTGCATACTTAAAAAATATATAGTTTAACCAAACGTTCACACCGATTGTACCAAACTTTAAATGAACGATGCGTAAATAGGTAGTATAGCCACTGGATATTTAAATTTTAGGTTAATAAGAAATGAAAATCCTTTAAATAAAAGCTCATTTTTGCAAAAATATATGAAAAGAGTAATAGATTTTATGCATTTATAAAAATTTATTTTAAATCGTCTGTTCCAGGTTTGTCTATTTGATTTAGAAATTTATAATGTATTTCATTTTTTTAACATGACTTGTGATTTACTATTGCATACTTTTACTGGATTCATATTTATTTCTTATTTCTACCTCCAGTCTTTCAAATTAAGCCCTCTAGTTTCTGCAACATTAATTCCATCAACCTTTTGTTTTAACATTCATCTTTTTCTCTCTGAAGCCACGATAGATAAGGTATGTAAATTTGAACACAAATACAAAATCGGGTGCTTTTCTTACCTCCCAGTCTCGGCAAGAACTAAATGATTAGAAATTTTAATCTGTCCAAACGTTTTTAACAGTTTCTTGCCCATTGATTCTTGTTATTGTCCTGTAACTTGCAAACACAATTATCATCCCCCTACCAAAAACTTATGGCTGTTCTTTTTGGAAAGCATGAAACTTTTGAACAGCTTTTTAAAGAATTTAATTGAGCTAGAGACTCGGAAAAATTCAGATTTTTTTGTTATATGTTGTACTGTGAACTGTTACATATAATGAACTTATAGGAGATACGAAGCACTCGGGGAAAAAAAAAACCACTAAGCATAGAAATTTTGCAATTTCCCTAAACAGGTAACTTATCCGGACATTTTTGAAGGCGATTTTTGTGCTTATAGGATTTTTTCTGCAGATTCCAAATAATTAAATATCTCTCTTATTACACTGCTGGCCACCCAAATTGCAACACCAAGAAAAACAAGAGATATCACAACAAAATTTATTGTGTAGATAACATGTTGACCAAGTAACAAATGATTAAATTTACAGCATTCTATGAAGCGTGGTTCCTGCCAAAATCAGTACCCAGAGTAGCCGCCGTTGTTGGAGATCACAGCTGCCACACGCCTCGGCATTGATTCAAAGAGACTTTGAATGTGTTCTTGGGGTACAGCAGACCAAGCAGCTTCCACACGTTGCCAAAGTTGATCTGGTGGTGACAGCTGGGGATGAACTCTGGGTCAGTCGTTGAGCAACCATGGACCACATGTTTTCTATCGGCGAAAGATCCGGAGAGCGCGCCGGCCAGGGAAGCAATTCAATCTGGTGATTGACGAAGAACCCTTGGACAATGCGTGCCACGTGTGGCCGTGCATTATCCTGCTGAAATATGGCTGTTGGCAAGCCCTGAAGGTAAGAAAGGACAACTGGCTCCAACACCTCGGAGATGTAGCGCTGGCTGGTTAAAGTACCGGCAATGCGTACTAGAGGAGTGCGAGAGAGATATCCGATACCGCCCCCATACCATAATACCCGGTGCAGGACCAGTGTGACGGTGCATAATGCAGCTGTTCAGCATCCTCTCTCCACGGTGTCTCCAGACTCGAATCCGACCGTCGTGGTGTTGCATACAGAAGCGTGACTCGTCAGTAAAGAGAATTTCATTCCATTCTGTCGTCCACATCCTTCTTTCATCGCACCATTGGCGGCGGAGACGTCTGTGGTTCCGCGTCAGAGGTAGACAAAGCAACGGACGTCTTGCGGACAGACCATTCTGCTGTAAACGACGTCGAATGGTACGCGCAGACACTGGATGATGCGTTACAGACTGAATCTGCTGTGATATGGTTCGTGATGTGACTGAGCGGTCCGTCACTGCCATGCGTACAATCTGCCTGTCATCACGTGACGTGGTGCACTGAGGTCGATGCGGTCGATCACGTCTGTCCGTCGTACCCTCCTGCACCCAACGATCACATATCCGCATCACAGTTGTTTGGTTTCGTCCAATACGACGACCGATTTCCCTGAAAGATAACCCACAATCTCGGTATGCCACTATCCTTCCTCTGTCAAACTCGGATACTTGATCAAAAGATGATCGTTGTTTCCTACGAGGCATAATTTATCGTTTTTTTGAAAAAAAAGCAAGAAAAACACAATTGCTGTACTTGAAACCGTCGAAATCTCCAAGCCTTAAATAGCGCTCTGAGGTGGCGCCACAGGCGCGCTTGATGTGCGTCTGCGCTGAAATTCTAATCATTTGCATATCTCACCTCAGCTAATGCATGTTGTACATTTCATATTATTTGCATGCTTCCTTCAGGGTGTTGCATTTATGATGGCCAGCAGTGTAGAATAAATTGTCGTGGCAAATTAGCTATTCCATTAAGGGGATTCGACTGCATTTAAAAAGGCGCCCCTTAAATATGGTGCCACTGTATTGGATGATTCTTGCTGTTAATAGAGGTTATACCGTTTCCGTTAACAGGTCAACAATAAAAACATAAAATGATTACTGTTGGATTTAGTTTTAGTTCTGCTAAAACTATGCATAAGCCTCGCTTTTACAGTGAATTAGATGTTGTGTTATTCAATATTTATATGAATCTTAATAACGTTGACTATGTTTCTTTTGCTATGTGAAACTTTTCATACAGCTTAAAGTCTCTAATTAAATCTTTTTTTTCCCCATTAACTACTGTTCTTTTAGGACTGAACATTCCACTCGTCTTGCTTACTTACAACTTGGTGCTTACGAACATCTTGAAAGTATTTCATTGCATCGAAATCTTCGGAAAATTAAGGTCCATGGCCGGATAAATTTCTTCCCCTGTCACACTAATGCTGATATACGACACGAATTGAAACTGGCCTGGTAGACTTATATTTTAAATTGGTAAATACCAACGCCCTGAGTTCTTTTTGTTTACTAGAGAAGGGCAATCTGAAACAGAATTCTTAAATAAAGCTTTATAAAAGACTTTACTATAAAATGAATTCTTTTTGGCTTTTACCTTTTGTATGTTTCGTTTAGTAGTCATTAATCGATGAAAATTTAGGGGTTTTTTTTCTTTATTTTGCAAATAATGGAAGAACAGAGCACGTCCAAATCTCCATTAATTATGAGACTGTCCACTTTTTAAGAAAAAGACCTCTTTGTTCGAAAAAGCAATATTTCTCACGAAACAGTTTATAATAAAACTATACTTTTGTAAATAGATGTACAAATTGAGTTAAGTAAGGGCTTTCTTTAAAACATATTCAGCACTAAGTTTATTGTTTAATGAACTGTTAATATATAGCAGTGAAGTTTAATGAAGTTTAATATATAGCAGTTCTGTTCTTCCAGTATCGCATTTGTTGTGGAATAAATATGTGTACGAGGTCTGTCAGTCTTAATGGACACTTCGGAGTGGTGGATAACATTCATGATCAGGTATGTGTCTGTTATTCAAACAAACCCTACGAACGCTTCATCAGTCATAAAATTGAAAACATATAAGGGTGCAAATATTGAAACAGAAGTGGTTTGAAGAACGATTAAGGAATTTCCAGTGAATTAGAAATTTGGGGCTCCGAAGTTACGTCACCAATTAGCGTCGATAACGAAAATGGTAATTTAAGGCCTACAGCCATTTAGCTTCCATTTTCGCTTAAACTGTAAAACTTCTTAAGTCTGTAAAAGCCTGAATCTATGAAAACTTCTCTAGAAAACAACTTTTAAAAGGATGGTGACATGTGTTATATTTTGAATATGTAATATTTAGGTATTAATAGAGATATTTAGGTATTAATTCTGGAATATTTTATTACTTATTTATACACAACATTCTAGTTTAATCGATGGTAGCTTCGGAAACAGATGAACATTATACTAGAGTTTTTGATGGGAATTCCTTCCTGCCTTTGTGTGGTGCTGCCATCTACACTTACGTGTAGGGATCGACCGATAGTATCGGCAACCGATAGTATCGGCGCCGATACCTCCTATTTTTTTAGATATCGGTATCGGTTCTTTCGATTCTAAAAGTATCGGGAAAGTATCGGTTTCTGTTGCTTTCATCCATTTTCACCGATACTTTTCAACCGATACTTCGCTTTATAGAAGAAACCACGCAGGCGCAACACCATTCTAGAATCTTTATTTTGGTAATGAGATGAGAGGCGTCGTTTCATTGGCACATCTGTTTGCGCGAGTGTTTTCTAACTGTGTTTTTTTTTTTTTTTTTTAATTCTAACCATCGCTAAATGTATGTCGTATCACCAAGTGTGGTCAAAATTATGGACGAAGAATCGTTATATGACAGTTTAACAGGACAATCGTCTATCCTTCTAAATTATTTTGAATTGGTGCCCAACACTTAACACGCTATCTGCAAGGATTGCAAAAAACAAATGTCGAGAGGTAGGCTATAATTTTACTTCAGTTTTATAAACGTTTATTTTCTCACTGTGTGGACTCGAAAAAGAGTTCATTCATATATATATATATATACATACAATTGAATCTCCCTATAACGAACTCTTTCGGTTCCAGTTAAAAATTCGCTATAAAGAAAATTTCGTTGTTCAGAGATTAGAGATTTTTGCAGTTATTTCAGCAAATATTACAAATTTTTTAGTTAATTCGATGTTTAAAAGTATTAAATTATTACTTTCAATTAAAAAAAATTGGTATTTATTATAAATTTGCTAAACTTACGGTTTCTTACTTTTCATTGTATAAATGAAATGTTCAAAAGTAAAGACAATCCACGAATTTAGAGAATACAATATAATGCACTTACGTTTATTTTACTTCAAAATTCCGTTATTTTACATTGTTTTGCATTCTGCGATTTTAAATTTTCAAAAAAATATTCACTTTTAAAAGTCCGCTGAAAATAGAGTGAGGCACATTTTCTTCCATTTGGAAAACTCTTTTTAATGGTTTTAAAAGGTTGAAGCATTAAAGTTTGATATGGTTTTGGTCGTGAAGCGCAGGGCCTTATTATTATACGGGCGAATCGGGACTTTGCCCAGAGCCACTGACTTGAAAGGGCCTCCAATTTAAAATGTTTTTTCTGTAATATTCTTTTTTATATCAAAATTTTATGAAAATTATAACAAATTTCATAGATTGGGGCCCCCCAAATCTATCAATGGGTATGATATAGATATCAAAATTGATGGGGAGACGGTCCTTGACATCGTTTGATATTTCAGGGGATGATGACCGTTAAAGTGTTAAAGCAGGTATGGGCAAACTTTGAAAAGTTGTGGACTAAACTTTAGGATGTTGCGAAGTCGCGGGCTAAACTTGCGGATTTTAGCGAAGTGGCGGGGCGTATAATTGGGATTTATATGGGATATTGAATGGTTTATACGGAGTTTTCAAGTGTTCCGTGGGCCGGATCAAAAGCCACATCCGGCCCGCAGGCCGGCGGTTGCCTATATGTGTGTTAAAGTGTAATATTTCAGCCTACGAAATACGTTTGAGGAATTTGTTTCTATTTAGCTTAGAGAACTTCAGATACAGACATTTTACCATTAGTTAGCCGGAAGTATTTGAAACAGAAAGTAGCATTCTGCTATCGGAAGTGAATCGTATTTCTGTGCATGCAAACGGAGGTAGGGTTTGAACCGAATGACGTTTGTCGGACATAACCCCCCCCCCACACACACACACACATGGTGCCCCTCTGCAAACGTAAAAAAAGGCGCCCTTTTTGTGCTCTAGATCAGTGGTTCCCAAACTATGGGCCGCGACCCATTGTTGGGCACGGGAGCAATTTCGGTGGGTCGAAAAGGGTGAGAAAAATTAAACTTTAGTATTTTATATGTTTAGTAAACTATACTATTTTATATAGCCTATATTGGATATCGTTATGTAGTAGTGGGTCGTGAAAAAAAAATCTAGTTGAAGATTTTTTGAAGAGAAGGACAAAAAGTTTGGGAACCACTGCGCTAGATCAAGATTTTCTCAGTTTTAGTTCGAAATGGCCCCCCTTTCGACGATGGCACCCAGACCTTGCTTACCGTGCCACGCCGCCCCTGCTCAGAGCTCAGAATTAAAACAGATAAAATTTGTTCATATCAATCACAGAAAAACATGTTAACAATGATCATAAAAACAAAAACACTGAAGATCAATTTCATTAAATATGGATACTTTAAGTAGCAATTTTATTTTAAGACTTGAAAATTGAATTTAGTTTATCATTTTGGATTTTTCTTTAACCTTCATTTAATCTCGTCATTTTTAAGCATCTTTTATTTAGACCCTCCAAGGCGTAGCTTGAAAACGAGCAAAAATATTTTTCTTCATATTGTAGCTGTTTCAGTGACAAAATTAATGATACTAAAATTATAAACGAAACCTATTTGTAAAAACAATTTATTCCTTTTTTGTGTCGCAAAGAAGTTAACTTTTTGGCAGTGACTTGAAAACTGGCGACTCCCGTGAACTTTAATTATGTTGGTCCAGAAATTAAAAAAATGATTCATTTTTAAACCATTACACACTATCAAAAGTACGAATTATCAAACATTTAATGATTGTATTATCTATCAGATTAATGAGAGAACGTAGGATTTGTGTATCATTCTGTTTTGAGAAGTGTAATAATTATCAATATCTACTAATTATTTATATTGTTAATTTAAAAAGTTGAAGCTGTATTAGTATAATTGGTATTACTAATTATTATTTAGTTTATTTCAAATTTTGGGGTAAAAAACATATTTCTTGTGAATAGTATTTGGTTTATATATAAGGAAAACACATTAATAATCGGTGTGTACCTGTTCTTCGTACGGAAAAGATCAAATACATGGATTATACGGATTAATTGTGGCTTAACCCTGTCCGGAGAATCAAAATATTCGGATTTTCAAAACGAACTTAAAAATGATCACATGAGTTCATATTAAAAAGAAATCTTGCTAAAAAATTTAATAATTCACTTAGTTTTTAAATAATTGGACTAGATAAATAAGACCATTAATTAATGTGAACTTATTATGCATTTTAAGGGAAGAATTTACATACGTATTTAATGAACAATGTCTAAATACATATGTACTTACATAATATTGTACAGTTTATACATTATCACAATTTAATGCAGTTTAAGTAATCTAAAAGCTATTTTCATTTGTGAAAGAATTATAATTAAGGAAAATCTAAATAAAACTTGCAAGCTTTGAAGTTGAATAAGTTTGATGTTTTTACTTTTGTAAGCACAAAATCGAGGCATTAACCAAGAACGAAGACACATATAGTAAGAGCAAGCAGGAAGCTGTTTTGGGTCTAATATGGAAACCTTTTATCTGGCTCATAGCAACAATTAGGCGACAAAATAGAGGTTGAGAAAAATTGATTTAAATATTTGCACCAGTCGGCACTGGAAATGGATTCTCTTATTAATATATCCCTTTAACTCCCCCTCCCCCGTGTTTGCGTTCTGTTAAGCCTAAATGAGGGGCATCTACCTATAGGGGGGGGCTTGGGCGGAGGACTTTTTAAGGGAGTCTAACGCATATTCACGTAACATCTGGAGAAAATCGCCCAAAATTCTAGACCACTAGATTGACAGCTACGCGAGGAGAAAGAATTCCGAACCTGCACACTAAGACGCTTCCCAGTGCTCAGCTTTTTATAAATTCGGCCATTCGTCGGCATGATTGAATAGAAAAGAAAGACTAGAACTACTGTAATTCCACACTTCAATGTATCCACTGCTTTTTCTTTTTAATGCTTTCTACTTGCATCAAATTTCATCATGCTGTTATTCATTTTAACGAGAACTACACTCTCGTTAAAAAAAACTGCTCAGAATACAGATGTAGGTTTAAATGACATTAAATTACGTAAAGTATCGGTATCGGTTAAGTATCGGTATCGGCCGATACCACAACTTAAAAGTATCGGTATCGGCTATTTCTGAAAATGAATTTATAGGTAAAGTATCGGTGTCGGTCATCGGCGAAAATGTGGTATCGGTCGATCCCTACTTACGTGTACTAAAAACACCATAACTTGTGAAATGGTTGGTTTAGTGTAAAATATAGAAACAAATCCACTTATTTTTTTTTCCAGAGAAAATTCAAATTCGTATTAAATAAGAATAATGTTGAGTTCTATTAAATTTTAAGCTTTATTTTAAAATTCTGCATTGTTCTACATTGAATGTCATTTTATCTTTGCAGTGCTATTTTGGACTGACGATCGTACAGCTATCTGATACCCAGAGGAGGGCGGTGGTGAACTATTCTTTTACACCATCAAAGCCAATCCCGACGCCGACGACCTCTGCACCAATCAGCCGCTCTACGACTGTTGCTACAGAGGAGACGTCCATCAATTCCATATCGAAGCTTGCGACGACTGCCAGCATCCTCAGGGGTTCCAGCAGAGGTGAGTCGCAAGTCCAAAAATTCGATGGTAAAAAGAAAGAGGCGGCCATAATCTCCGGCTTGGCGAAAGGTGATTTCGCTTCTAGAGACAAGGCAACGAACAGCCAAAATGCGACAGCGCTTCCACCCAAAGGTAAACATGCCTGTAATTAAACATCGCCACCTAGAAAGAAGGCCAAACGTCTTCATCATTACGTCACCATAAGTGGTTTTGGTTTCAAGCCGAATTTTCAAAAGTAGACTTCTATTCAACTTCTGACTGATTAACTTTCCTTATATTTAACAGGAAGAGAAAAATTTAAATTCAGCACCATGAAACAGGCATTGTATTGTATTTTAGAACATTATTAAAATTTCGAGTAGTGTAATCTTGATTTTTATAAAGCAGTAAGAAGAAAATTTTAATGCACAGGTAAATTGGTCAGAAAAATCAAGAAGTCTATTGTCAAAATATGTCTTGAAATGGTTAAGTACTTATAATGACGTCACACTGATATCGATGAGAAGTCTGGCTTTCTATTCTAGGTGGGGTTGAATTGGGTCCCCACTTCCGATTCATCGTTTTCAAAGCAAATGAGAAATCTTTGAATTCCGGAGATCAGGAACCTCTGTGGCGTAGTTCTCAATAAAGAGATTTTATTTTATAAATAACAAGAATGATAAATAATGCCAAATGCATCGATTATAAAACACTTTCCAACACAACAATGTTTTTGAACCAAATTTGCGATGTATTAACCCATTAACACCCAGCGATCTATTTTTAGACCGCCGCGAAATTTGTAAGTCACTCAAATATTTAAGCATTAAATTATATTACTTGTTTAATTTCTTGAATAATAAATCTAATTTCCACAAAAGATTCAGCGATAACAAGTTTAAATGAGAATATTTCCCTTTTTTATTCATATCTTTAGAAAAAGATTTACGTTCTTCTAAATCACACTAAAATCGGAAGTTTATTTATCACTTTTGGCATCAACATAAATTTGAGAATCTGCTGAAAAAAAATTGGGCGTAATGGATTATCCTCTAATCTATCGAGATTTTGGAGATATTCTTTAAGAAAATAAAACTGTTTATCACTATTCATGTAATTTTTTGGCATCCTATAAAAAACTTTAAATTATTTTCATCTTTTAACTGAAAGGTTAACTGTTATAAACGTTTAAATACTTATTGTACTGAGCTTGAAATGGACAAATGTTTCTAAACTGCCGCAGATCGTCATGTATTGGAATTCTTTTGAGTGTTGTTCTAAAAGAACCATAGGTATATAGATACTATTTTCGATGGAGAGCGTTGTTATGTGATCCTTAACAACATATATTAATTTTGGTTTCTTTTAAATAGAGAATATATCTAAAATATCTATTACGGAATGATTACCCATAGACCTCAATGTATTAGAGTTATTTTGGGTGTTCTTGTAAAAGAACTTTAATGTTACATGCATCATTTTCAATAGGGTACACGGTTAAACCCTAGGAAACACATAGGAATGACATGTATAAATTGCGTAAAGATCGATGCCTATTTACGGTAGTTAGGTTAGAGGACGGACAGACGGAAAAACAGTCAAACTGAAATCATAAACACTTTCAATCTTGTTAGAAAGTGTTGAAAATTGACTTCGGTAGAGACGTCTCATTGTGCTAAACAACTTATCCTAATCGAGTTTTATGTTATCAGAAAAGTAAATCAAGGTATAACGATATATTTTACTAAAGTTACGTTGAAATTGCTGTACTTTTTGTGTAGTTCATTCCATCAAAACATATTTTTAAACCTAAGAACGGAATGCGAAATCATTCTTTTTTATTCTCATTGAATTAACAAAGATATTATCATTGTGCAGTTTAAATTACGTCAAAATAAAATGCCAATTGAGAGGTAATATAAATTTATGTACTGATTTGCTGTCATTTAATTAAACTTTAGTACCTTCATTTTACCAGTGCTATGTCAGTTTGAATAAAATGCAAATTATTAGAGCAAAACTGATTTTTATATTTCCAAAGAGATATAGGGTCTCAGATAAATTCAGGCCTTCACATTGTCGAAGCTAACTTCTTAAAAGTGAAAGGGAAATCCTAGTTACTTAATGCGAATTTGCGTTAGAAAGGGGATTTTAAATAGCTACACAATAAGTTGCTAATTGAGATGTAATGCCAGTTTACTTACATATTAACTGTAATTTAATTAAATTACAGTATCTTCATTTTACCAATGCTATGTCAGTTTGAATGAATATTGGTCGATGGACCTCGTGTCCAGTATTTATTCAGTTTTTGAGACAGAAAGGTATAGGGTCTCATAAATTCACACCTTCACATCGTCGAAGTTACTTCTTACAGCAAAGGGGAAATCTTAAGCGGTCTTAGAAAGGGCATAGACCTCAACATGGTCAAGTGCATAAGGCACTGAACATGGTAGACGGCTGAAGAGTGGAGATTCTGCGTTCGGGTCTACCTCGTGTCGATCTAACGGTCTAGAGTTTTGATTGGTTTTCTCCAGGTGTAAAGTGAATACGCTTGAGAAGGCATTAAAAAGTCCTCCGACGAAGCCCCTTCCCCCTTGTAAGACGATATCCCAGATGCTCCTCGATTAGGCAGTCGCATCACTAAGCATGGTGTCATCCTCTCCCCCCCCCCTTCCTTCCGCATACACAGGCCAGTCAAAGTTAATTCTGCATAAGAATAAGCAAAACCATTAACGGCATTGGGGGTATAATACTTTTTCTTTGTATACTAAACAAATAACGTTTCACTTCTACAAAAATATCATTCTGGTAATAGTAAGAAAGTTCTTTCAAACATTACTAGGCTCTTATGCAATTTTCCACACCAACTATATGAGGTGTTGCACAAGGTGCGCACACAGGGTAGTATTGTACCCCCACTGCATTACTAACCTGAGTTCAGCTAGGCCGTGTGTAATATTTACAGCACCCCCAGTTTAGTCAAGCACCTCATTCGCACCCCTTTTACAAGATCCACTGCCCCCTCCCCCAGCAAGAGAAAGTTCTTAGTTACATCCCTGGTTATAAGTTGAACAAAATAAAGATGAAATGGCAACACTTAAGTTGATAACAACCTGCTATATACTTGTTTTATGAGGAAAATGTTTAAAATTTTAAACTGCAAAAAAAAAAAAAAAGTTGAGATGAAATAACACATTTTATTTCTACAGGTACACAGAACATGTATCTTTCATTATATTTATTCTTATTTCTAATCTCGAAAGTCTTATTTACCACCAAATCAGATCTTTTTTTCAAATTAAATGAAAATTTTAAAACCAGCATTTTTTTTTTTTGGTGTCACCTTGTGCAGTCCGCATTCCCCGCACCCCCCACGCAATTCCACTGCGTGTAGGCTTGCCATAACACAAAACAAACAGAATGGCCATAAGAAGGACAATACATTTAGTCGACTTGAATATCTCCAGTTTTATCACCAGATACCATCATTCTGAAACAGCGAATCTCAAGCTCTGTGCGTGCGCTTCGTAAAACTCAAGTTCTAGTAATAGATAAATTTATGCATTCAAATATTAATCAATTGAATTTTTCCAATTGGTACGCTTTCATCTGAGACGATTTAGTGTTTCACTACTGCCCACTTTTTCTTCAAAGAAAGAAAATAAATACTCATTTTTTCTGAAATCTCTTACAAATGAGAACTATGAATCGGAAACTGGGACTGGGTGATGGTTTTTAAAAATATATGTATTGTATTGGAAAGCTAGGAAACCAAACATTATACTAAATTACTTTTTTAATAAAATAATTTAATTCTAGCTTTTTATAAAACTATTTTCAAAAAGTAAAACGAATTTCTGTAATGGGTGCAGGCAACTTTATTGCACAGATGCTGTAATCCACATTTAGTACAAAGTTATTGTAATTGAAAATGTTATACACTAGGGAAAGACGATGGTGGTTTGTCGTCACTGCCCACAGGATATTGCTTTGCTCTGTTACAAATGTTTGGACTGATAGAATAAGTAAAATATGTTCTTATTGTGAACATTAACTTCACAGATCTCAGGAGATTAATTGGGATGCAAATAGGATGTTTTGTAAGTTGTAAATTCATATCAAACGCACCATTTCCTTTAAAAATCGTTTTGGAAGCTTAGAAGTATTCCTATTTAAAGGTATAGCTTTAAGCACCTCTCAAAAACATGTTCTTCAATTGAACAATGAAAATGGCTAATTTGAAATGTACAAATATTTCCAAGATTATTTCAGTAGTTTTTGAACATTTATTAACTAACTAGCCGCCTCCGACGACCCGTTGGTTCGCCATCTTAATAAATCTTATTCGGAGAGAATCCTCTTCTTCACCGGCTTCCTTGGCTGTGAAATCTCTCAAATTCTGAATGGAATTTAAAATTAAGATGGTTACAAACATACGCGGCCCTAGGGTAAGTGGCCCCTGCTAATGTAAGGGCCGCCTCTGCTAATGCAAAAAAGCTCTACTTATGCTCTTAGTTTTTTGAGTTCGAAATGACAAACTTCGAAGCCGGCGCCCAGATGAGATGCTTACAGTGTCGGGCCGCCCCTGGTTACAAAAATAAGATGGTTAAAGGATAAAAACCTACAAAAGGGTACAAATTATTTTCCTCCTATATTAATTCTGAAGAGCTTCTGGATATACTGGCCTTTATCAAAAAACGGAAAGGAAAAAAAAAAAAAAAGTAAGAAAATCTGAAACAATTTCAGATTTTAAATACACATTACTAAAGTGCTATATATTAATAGCGTATTATAATCTATCGATCTTGCCTATTTTCTTTTCTTATTTCATTAAGTTGGAAAGTTCATGAGTGTGATTAAAGAAAATTAAAACTGGTATTTCTAACATCATCACCTCGAAATCGTATCTCAACCATTTTATTTTTTGCCAAATTAAAAAGTTGCACATTTTAGTCTCGGAAAATTTCCAAATCCTAGTTTTCTTCATAAGATTTGGGAGAATGAAATGAGTATAAAGCATTTCATTCCTGCTCTGATTTCACATACACGCGATATTTTAATTAAAAAATAACCTCCCAAATAATCTAAACAAAAAAAAAATTGTTATTCTTTTATTTTTACTTCAAGAGTCTGAATAATTTAATAAACTTACCAAATATGGCAACCTAGATACGCTTAATCTTCACTCTTTCAACTGCAGGGTTACAATTGCGAAATTAGCGAGAGTAAAAATTTGCCTTTTGCGACACGTTTTGTATCGATATCTCCTAAAATAATTTGAATTTCGAAAGAATCGCTTCGAGGTATGTCGGGACCCGTCCTGGAGAATTTCCATACAAAATTTGGTAGGTCTACGATCACCCGTCTGCGAGCTATGCGAGACACAGACAAACTAACTAACATTTTACGGTTTGTTTTATTTATATAGATTTGAGTAACTTTTTGAGATGATTTTACCATGTAAAGCACCACCTGGTGGACATTTTTTAACTATAAAAAATCGTCCTTCAGCTCATCTCGTGTACAGTTCATATGGCAAATTTCTCTGAAAGTACACAGTTTTTATGCATCGTTTGACAGTTTTAAAATGTCTTCTCTCTCTCTCTCTCAACTAAAAAATATTTATGTCCCAAATAATAAAGACAATTTCAATGGTTTATTACTAAGGGGAGGGGGGGAAATTGTAACTACTAAATGCTGCACTTATTCGAAAATAAACATCTTCTCTCTTTGCCTGTTGTTTTGTCTTGCTTGTTACTTACAGTACGGAAGAAGACATCATAGTCATTAAAGGATCACAAAATTGTCCTATTTTAGTGAAAAGATCAACAGCAATAAATCTGTGAATTATTAACACCAGTAATTAAAAAATGTAACACTGTATGCCTTTATTTGTTCTGCTTTTCTTTGCTGTTTGTTGCTCCAATTTTCTGAAGACAATTTTATTCTTATTTCAGATGTGGGCGCTTCTGCTGCTGTACCTTCACCACGTGGACCTCCGAGGAACAAAGATGGTCCGGCAGAAGCGGCGGCCATCTTGACCGCACCTTCTGCTGATGACTCGGACGACCGAGTGTATGCTAGAAGAGTGCTTCCTCCTGGTCCGGAAAACAGGGCTGTTGAAAAGGGCGACCCTATTCGTCGCAATCCTCCTGATAAGGACACCGCTTCCCGCTTGGATATCTCTCCATCGAAAGTCTACGAAGCCATTTCTGCAAGCGGAAGCTCAAGGGTGGATGATCCGGTGACTAGACCAACCAGAGAAGAAGGTAGTGATGTGTATACATGTATAGTCGTATATATGCCATGGTTTAACAAAGCGAAGTATCTTGCGTGTGAAGAAAGCTCATCAAAACCTTTCAAACTTAAAGTTCAAAAGCAAGCCAAGCTATCCGTGTAATAATAATAATAAGAAGAAGAAAAAAAAAACAGTAAAACCTCCCAACTTTGGCACCCCTATAAGTTGAAAGCCTCCCTAACTTGGGCAGTATTCTCATGAACGAAATTGTCTTGTAACATTTACATACACCTCCATACGTTGATCTATTCCGTAAATTGGACACCTGTGTGGGAACCGCAAGTGGCCAACTTTCGTAGGTTCCACTGCATCGTTTTGGGTTTTGAGACATAAATATCACCAGATTACAATAGTCGAACTTGTCTATCTTGAAAATTTTGAAATTGTCTACTTTTTCAGTCTAAATTCAATCCATGTTCCCCATGTTTATCTCGAAAAAAATTTCCTTCAAAATATCGATTTGTGTCTTGAATTTCGAGCTGTGTAAATCACAAAATTCCTTGCCCAGTAACCACTTTTATTCACCAACAGAAGTTGCATATCAATACATGCACCTAAAGAGACAGCAAAGAAAGCCGTGGCAATCAACAACTTTTTTTAAGTTTCAAAACATGTTGTCTTCGAGAGATTCGCAGCTTTGTTTGTTTGTTTGTAAGAGGTTATTCAGATATACGGGTTCTATGCGGTAAGAGTTTCTTATCTGTTGATCGTTGCATATAAGTGCATTTTTAATCCAAAGACAGTCATTGACAATTACTGAAAAACACAACAGAAATACAAACACAGGAGAAGAGGAAAGTGACAACCATGGGTTAACGAGATTCAAATACGAGACCACACAGCTCCCACCTCTTATTAACCTTAGAACTCCAATAGAAACAAAAAGTTAGACATTAAAGTCATTGAAAGACTATTTTTATTGTTAAGGGTACACACGAATGTTAAAAAGGGTTATGGATTATATAACTAACTAGCTGCTACCCGCGACTTCGTCCGCGTCGGCTTTAGAGTGAGGTCCCAAAAGAAATGAAGCATGTGTGAATAACACATATATTTGCGACAAAAGAAACTGCATTTAAATATTGTTTGCTTTTTACTTATTTTATATGAAGTATAATGCATGGTAGTATACTTCATTTAAATAAGAGAGTAAGCAGAGTTAATAAATTTAGATTTTTTTTCAGACATTTGGCGAATACAGTTACGACAGTATTTGCTAACTGTTTTTGTTGTTCTTGTGAAAGAAATTTTTATGCTATAGCATGAATTTTAGCCTACGTTAATCAGGAATAGTGCAGCTTTCTAATAGCGAAAAAGTTTTAGAATCGGTTCTATAGTTACAGAGATACCCAGAGAGCGTAATGTATTAGAATTATTTTGAGTGTTCCTGTAAAGGAACTATTTGCACTACATGCATGAATTTTAGCCTATAATACTCAAGAATAGTGTAGCTTACTAACAGTGAAAAAAGTTTTGGAATCGGTTCAGTCCTTATAGAGATACACATAGAGTGTGATGTAATTCTTATGAGTATCCCTGTAAAAGAACTATTTGTGATATATGCATAAAAGGTAGCCTATAACACTCAGGGTCCCACCAGTGTCTAAGAAGTTCTACTCTCAAAACTGAAAGGCTGGAGGTGCCAGGTTCAACCCCTGGTCGAGCCTGTCGACCTAGCCGCTCGCAGTTTTTCGCGGTTTTCTCCAAAACCTCGCCTAAATACCGGCTAGGATCCCTTAGAAAGTTCCCCACAGAGGAATTCCCCATATAGGCCTAGGATCCTAGTGCAGTCAATCGGTCTTAATCCACAAACAAACAAACAATAATACTCGGAAATAGTGTAACTAAGTTTTAGAATCGGTTTAGTAGCTATAAAATTTCCATAGAGCGCAATACATTAGAATTATTTTCAATGTTTTTGTAAAAGAATTATTTATGCTATATGCTTGAAAGGTTGCCTGTATGTTAATCCAGGGCATAAGCTATCTTTATTACGAATTTTTCCAAATCCGTTCAGCAATTTGTGTGTGATTCAGTCAAAAACATCTAAACACACAAACGTACACATTTTTTAATGACTGTCATTTTATCTCTCAATACCCTTATTGAAAAATGTGTCCCAAAAATGCGACATAATAAAGCGACATAATTTTACATGTATTTAAATACTATTAGTTCACAACAGCTGTAATATCGAGATTACAGCAATCTTTAGTCTCGATATTGTTACACAATTTCGTAAGGTGTAGAATATGCTCCACATGTATTTTTTACATATATTCAAATATTATTAGTTCACAACAGCTTTAATCTATTGTTACAATATTTCGTAAGCTGTAGAATATGCACCACATGTATTTTTCTATAAATAGGTTACACTCATAAAAATTTCTACATAGGGTTACCAGGCGAAATACGCGAAAGATGAGCGATAAAATGACAAGTCAATTAATATCTATATAAATAAAATTAGACTTTTGTCTGTACATTTCTTGGAATTCAAAAATTTTGCGATTTCTATCCGTTTCAAGCACCCGGGAATCCGATGCGACCCTCAAAAAAAAGTTTGTCTGTCTGTCATTCTGTCCTTCTGTCATTCTGTCATTCTGTCCGTGACGCTTTTTTTGTTTAAGCATCACGTAAAAACGGCTGAAGCGAATGATATGAAATTGGGTGTCATGATAGGTGGTCACTCAACTTAAAACATAGGCGTCGAATTTTTAAAAAATCTTGATTGGATTTTGAGATTTTGCGAAAATCCTTTCAAACTGCGTAAATTTGTGTTCAAGCATCACGTAAAATCGACTGAAGCGAATGGTATGAAATTAGGTGTCATGATAGGTGGTCACTCAACTTAAAACATAGGCGTCGAATTAAAAAAAAATCTTGATTAGATTTTGAGATTTTGCGAAAATTGTTTCACACTGCGTATTGTGTTCGTACATCACGTAATAACTGCAAAGGTGAAAAAATGGTATTTTGTGAAATGATAGGTGGTCACCTTAAACTATAAGCATCTAAAAAAAACCGATCAGATTTTGGGATTTTGCGAAAATCGTTTCAAACTGAGTGAATTTTTGTTCACACATTACGTAATAACGACTAAAGCGAATGATATGAAATTGGGTCACATGATAGGTTGTTGTTCAACAAAAAGTATAGGTGTCCAATTTTTTAAACTTTTTATTAGATTTTGAGATTTTGTGAAAATTCTCCCAAAATGCGGTTATATTTTTTCAAGCATTGCGTAATAACGACTAATACGAAATTTGGTGATATGATAGGTAGTTGCTAATCTTAATTTATAGGTGTTGAATTTTTAAAATATTTTGATTACATTTTGAGATTTTGTGAAAATCGTTTAAAAATGCTAAAATGTTTGTTCCAGCATCACGAAATAAAGACAGCAGGGAATGAAACAAAATTGGGTGACATGATAGGTTGTCACTCAACACTTAAATTCTAGGCTTCCAATTTTTCAAAAAATGTTGATTAGATTTTGAGATTTTGCGAAAATTATTTGAATATGTGTAAATATTCGTTCGCGCATCCCATAATTACGACTAAAGCGAATGAAATGATATTACTTAGTTACTCTCTAACCTGTAATATTTTAACAATACATAAAAATTATAATTGCGCTTTCTTTACTTTGGCAACATACTACATCTATTCTGTGTACTTCAACAATGCTGACGAAAGTTCTTGCTTTTAGAAATTTGCATTCAGTACTAACCCGTCAACGACGGGTACTTCAGCTAGTAGTTTTAATATGGCAATAATAAAACTAAAAGATTAGGGGGGTTCAGGGGGATCTCCCCCTGACGAGGCTCGAACAGAGTTTTTATATTATTGGTAGGATTTGGAAATTTATGAAGTTTAAGAAACACATTTGGTCTTTTCTTTCTAATGCTTTTTAATTTGGCGTAAAATCAACATAATTTCCATACCATTTCATGTTTTTCAAATGCATGTTTATCTGAAAATAGAATTTCAGCTTTATTTCAAAAGCATAAATCATTTTGTGCGGGGGATAAAACGGTTTTTAATTAATAATTAGAAAAGTATTTAAAATTTCAACATTCTGAGCCTCAGGTGCACAGTCATGGGCTTCTATGCTCAAATTTTCAAAGCTCTGCTTTCTGTAGATTTGTCTGGAGAACATTCATTTTTATTATTATTGATAGATAGATTTGGCATAAAACTGGCATAATTTCCGTGGAATTTAATGTTTTTCAGATGCACGCACGCGCTTCTTTATTGAAGCAATAGCATTCTTTTTAGCTCAAAACATGAATCATTTGATTGATACGGGCGAAACTCGCCAAGCATAGCAACGTAAAAACGGTTTTTAATTAATAATTAAAAAAGTAATTAAAAATCTAAAATTCTAAGTAGCCTATAACCATCTCCAGGGTCCCATCCATGTGTAAACCAAAATGCATCTTAATCGATTCAGCGGTTTAGGCGTGATAGCGTCATAAACAAACAAACAAACAAACAAACTCACTTTCGCATTTATAATATTAGTTAGGATGTACGATTGCACGACAGAATTTTTATACAACACAAGCAATTAAAACTTTTAGAGCAAGTGCCAGCGACCGCCAGACCTTCGTCATAGTATAAAAGCTTAAATTTTCTCTGCACATACCCCCCAACAGGGGTAGGAACAATCGGCCACTATAAAGTTTGGATGGTCGTGGCTTTGTCAGGTAACAGGTGGCAAAGGTGTATAGAATTGCCGAAAATTTCGTCAATTCATAAAGCTTAATTTTTTGATATGTTCTTCTTCGCAGTACTAGAAATCACTTTATCCCTTGCCAGACACTTTTCCATTGTGGCAAACCCCCGCCAGACAATCTCAAAGTCTTGAAAAACGTAATTCTATTACGAGCGCGCTGCAAGAAAGTTCGCGCATAAGAAAGTTCAGAAGTAGCAGTATAAAATGTGCTTGGCACTTTGTGACAGCTTGACGTACTTCGTCGCGGGAGTTTACGAACACAACAGTATTCCATGACTTTGAGGTTGTATGGCGGGGGTTTGCCACGATGGAAAAGTGTCTGGCAAGGGATAAAGTGATTTCTAGTACTGCGAAGAAGAATATATAAAAAAATTAAGCTTTATGAAATGACAAACTTTTCTGCAATTTTATACACCTTTGCCACCTGTTACCTGACAAAGCCACGATCATCCAAACTTTATAGTGGCCGATTGTTCCTACCTCTGTTGGGGGTTATGCGCAGAGAAAGTTTCAGCTTTTATACTATGACGAAGGTCTGGCTGTCGCTGGCTCTTAGACTATTTTCTTAATTGACTGCACACAAAACCTCTCTAGCTCGAAAACTCTTTATCTCGATTTCCCCCTTCCTTTTCCCATAAGATTCGAGATAGACTGATTCGACTGAGGTATAACCTCCAACTCTTCACGAGTGAGCCTTAAGATTTTTATCGCTGATGAAGGACCATACTAAGGGCAACATTACTAAGGACAAGAGGGGGCAATGCCCCACTAAAAAATTTCAAGAAAATTTAGATATGACCTATTTGAAAATGTTTTCTTAAACAGAAAACATTTGTTCCCTCCCCCAATATTACATGGCAATTTACGCCAATGTGAAGGACCCTGTAGCTCAAAATATATATGACTATACTTGAAGGCGGTTTATTTTTAGAAAAAAAAAAAAACATTCAAGTATGTCATTAAATGGAAGTTATTTCATTTCCCACCTTCAAAGACAAGCATTCCGAGTTCCAACATTTTTATTTCGCATTCGAAATTTACGGTGTAAGAAAAAAGGATTAAACGGCAATCGTTCTTGTTCTACCAAAATCGACAATCCCAATAAACTTGCTATGCATAATAGTGGTTGATTCTGCTGTTGCCTACGTAAGCGTAGATTTGAAGTTTTATTGACTTTTTATGTAAATTCTTAACTGCTTATATAACAGTAGTGAAGTGGAAGCAGTAAGTGACTTTTGTATCTGTGTTTCTTCTTCTCAAAGAATCTTTTCCCCAATTTCTTCATCAGGCCTCGGATCAAATTTGGTATCAGTCTCGCTGATAGACCGAGTTACCAAAGGCTCCAAGTAGCGTCAGTTATTAAAAAAAATCTTCCTTTGTTATACTTAATAAAATTAATTGAAAAAATTCAATTCGAAATTTTCAAATTCAAATTCTGTCTCGTTTATAAAAGTACTTATTGGAGAATTTGTAGGAGAGTGAACAGAAAAAGGAAAAGAACAAGTTTGGATGTTGACACTTCAGAACAATGCTCGTGAACGACAAAATTTATCTGAATTTTTCTATAAATCGTTATAAAAAATGTATAGAAGAATGGGAATGAAACAGAATTTTCAGATCAGTAGCACCCCAGTAAACACAACATATAAAGTTATCTCTCTTGTTCTCCCTTCCCCCTCTTCCACCTTTTTTTTTTTTTTTTTTTTTTTTTTTTTTTAGGGGGGAGGACTGAATATTATTCATAGGAACCATTGATATTGTGATTTTGGAAGAAGAGGAATTATTAGAATATGTTGGGCAAGTTAAATGCTTGTCTTCTCTAAGAAAGGAATGCACTTTCCGGAGTATTTCCATATGACTTGGCTTCTATTCGATAGCTATTGCAATTGAAGAACATGCTGATTAACAAGAACGTCATATGTAAAGTTCGTAATATATACGTGTGTGTTCTCTATCTGCATAAGTTTATGTTTATCTTGTTGCTAAAATTTTATTTTATTTATTTTCTGTTTAGCTCGGACCCTACCCCGTGACTACGTTGTTCGAGACAAACTCGATCCACCTCGGAGAGATGACATTCAGAGTTCACGCCGGCCGGCTGATCCAGTCTACAGAGAACCAGATTTCGACAGGGATTCTCCTCGCAAGTATTCCGCCAGCCCTGACAGAGGAAGATCGAGGTACGACGACGACGACGACGAAAGGGGATCTAGAGGAAGGTACGACAAGAGAGACAGAGGTAGAGACAGTGACGATCGGTATTCCAAGGGCGATACGCGGGTGTATCCGGATGATCGGGGTTTGCCGATCAAACCTAGCATCACTGAAGACAGGTACAGAGATCGTGAAAGGTATCCAGATGATATTCCCAAAAGAGGAGATGACGATAGATATGATGACCGATACAGAGACTTGGACGAAAAATCGAGAAGTCGTGACAGAGATTTGGACAGACCGTACGTAAGAGATGATCGATACAGAGATGATGACCGGTATAGTTCCAGAGATTATGACAGATCCAGAGATCGTGATGATGATCGATATAGATATAGAGATGATGAAAAGTACAGAACAAAAGATGATGATGGCTATCGATCACGAGATGACGATTACTATAAGGCGCGGGATGAAGACAGATACAGATATCGAGATGATATTAAGTATAGACCTCGAGACGAAGATAGATACAAAGATGATGATAGATATAGAGTCAGAGAAGAAGACAGATCCAAACTGAGGGCTGATGACAGGTACAAAAGCGATACCGACAGTCGCACAGATGCTCTTCCCAGACCCAGAGTTGAAGAGGAGAGATACAGACCCAGAGTTGAAGAGGAAAGATACAGACCCAGAGTTGAAGAGGAGAGATACAGACCCAGAGGAAGTGATGATAAGTATGTTGAACCTCCAATCTCTAGAACAAGGAATGTAGATGTCGCAGCTCCTATCGGCGACCGTAAACCAACTGCTTCACGTGCAGGTTATGATGGAAGAGTCGGAGAAGCAGTTACAGATTACGATGTACCATCACGAGACCGTCCGAGACCGTATCCAAGAGATGAGATGAGTTCTAGGCCAGCGTATGATGAAGATCGTTACAGAGATCGAGATGAAGGCAATCGGAGACCATCTCGATACGAAGATGACGTGAGAAACATTTCTCCAACCAGAACAAGAGATGACAGCTCTTTTTCCAGATCTGCGTTGATTGATTCCAGGCCCAAGGATGGAAAAGATGACCTGAGGTATGCAGATTCTCCGAGAGATAGAATAAGAGACGACAGATACTATGACCAAGATGACAGGATTCGTAGTACTAGACTTCAAGATTCTAGAAGCTCTGCGTTATCAAGTGATAGTTCCAGAAGGTACACTGACGACAGTGATAGATACCGTACTCGGTTACCGAATGAGAGAATTGATGAACCCAAACTGATCGATAGAGGAGATGAGGTCATACTTGATCGTCGTTCTTATGCTTCTGAAGAAGATGATCAGTACAGAAGGGGAAGTTCCAGAACGGTTAACACTTACGACGAGCGATCTAGAAGTCCTGTCGACGAAGGAAGACGAAGGTATCGAGATGACGAAAGCTATCCCCGTCGAGATCCAATTGATGATGGCGATTACAAACGGAGCAGACCACGTGATAATGTCGACAGAGATACCGTTAGAAGTCGAGACCGGTATGATGAGGAATATCGTAGGTACGATGACAGGTATACATCCAGAGATGATGATCGTTATCCGAGAGGTGATCGCCCACCAGTAAGAAAATACGACACTTATTCAGATGACGAACCAAGATCAATCCGAAGAGATTCCGAAAGTGCCACAAGAATCGACGACGTCAGGGATCGGGGAGAACCTCTGAGGCCAAGTTCGTCATCGAGAGACGAGGATCGTTTGTACAACAGGGACGCTTATGTAGAATCTAAATCATCTCCACGGAGGCGTTATGATGACGATTACAGAGCTCGCGATGCTGATGACCGGAGGTACACCGCAGGATCGAGATCGACGACGATTGCAAAGGAACCCGTATCGGCGAGTTCCAGAGAACCAACAGACATCGTGACAAGAGAAAAAAGATATCACAGTTCTGACAGGAAGTATCAAAGCGACTACTCCGATGGCAGCAGCAGTGACAGAAGTCAAACAGACATAGAATCAAAGTCTACAGAGCAGCAGATGCGTCCACTAAGTGCGAAGGACGTTATAGAAGCCGCCATCAGGCATTCCGACACTACCGATCAAAATGCAAGGAAAGTGTACTACCCTGTTTTCGACCCTCGCATTTCTAATTTAACGTCTCCTGAGATCATAAGACCCAGCGAAAGAAGAGGAACTACAATTACAGCAAGGCGCAGGAGGCACGCTTGAGTTATTTATAACCTAGGAAGAATGAACTTCTGGAAGACAGAAGAGAAGCTGGGAACAGATGTGCTGTGCACATCACATGCCCTATACCTGTTGTAAGAAAATATGGTCGAAGAAAATAGTTATCAGGGTACCAGATACTGCTTATCGGGTTGACGGAAAAGATACTTTGAGTCTTTCATGAGTTAAGCTCAAAGGCATCCTAATTGATGTTTTTTGACTTTTGTGTATCATTTTTCTTGTAACGTGTTTACAAAAATGCGTTTCATCTATTTTGTTATTTTTTATGTCAATGTATCCCATTCCAGTGTTTACGCAAAAGATGGCCAGTAGAGAGACTGTATAATCAAAAGTAATACTGAAACAGTTGATTTTTCCAAACCATGCCAAGACGACGAAAATATATTGTTTTTGTTATATTTTGCTCCCCCTACCTCAGTTCTTTTACTTTGATGTAGGAGACTTAAAAAGGCCCATTTGCTTTAGTTAGAAATTGGTTAATTAAGAAAGCATCTTGCTAAGGCTTAGGTTATTTTGAATCAAAGTAAAGTGCTTGTGCTTTTCTGTTTGACATAATATTAAAGCTAAATTAATCGGATCTGAAATTGGGCTTTCAATTGAGTAATCAAAAATAAATCATAATCTGAGTTGATTTTTATAATTTTATTTTTACTTTTTCCCTTAAATACTTGAGTTGCTGTGCTGCACATAAATTGGTCAAACAGCCATTCATTCTAGCTGTTTGTTATAATTTTTAATTTCAACATTTTGTATTTTTACACTCTTTAATGTAATTACAAAAATCATATTAAGTACGAACCTCAGTAGTACCATTTAAATAAAAAGTGCCTAATTATAATATATTTGAAAATAATATATCTCATTTGAATGTCACATTAATGAAACATCATTTTTCAGTTCAAAATAAGGCATAGACAAGTGAGCAAAAGCTCTGGTCAAACTGTGAAATTTTACATTCGCGTAGTTTCCTGCCGCCACTAAAATAATCATTGCTTAATTTTTTGAAACGTTTTTAAAACTTCGTAAAATTCGTTAAAAGTACATTAAAAAAAGGAACCACTTAAACATTTATAAAATAAAATAAATTATTTCTATTATTGCACAAGTGAGAAGGCTTACGTGAGGAATGAATCGAAATATCGGGCTATAATTTTCAGCAAGAATTATGGAGAACATATTAACTACCCTACTAGCAATTTTGCTCGGGCTACCACCGGCCACGTAGCCAGCTGATGATGGCCCGAGCAAAATTGCTAGTAGGGTATGCATCTTTTATGCAAATCGAACAAATTACTGCGCTGAGAAAAACTTTAACACAGCTGCTAGTCAATGATCAAAAATCATATTCTTTTTATCGTTATTTAATCAATTATATTTTTAACTAATACAACCAGGAAGTTTATATTATATTTTACAGTCATCTTCAAGACGTGACAGTGTAAAAAAAAGTTTTTTTAATGGAATGACTATCAGTGGGTGTTATTTTACTTCAACTCGTGAACAAACTGTTCTAATAACTGCACAAATATTAGTCAGTTTTTTTATTATTTAGGAGGCAAAAGGAGCTTTATTTATTTTTGAATCTGTGACAATAGTGAGATACCGGCGCTATCACGTTTAAGAATAGAATTTGGAACCGATTTTCTGGATAATATGAAAAATAGTTCAGAAAATATGTTATGAAAAGATAGGATGGCCATTTGAAATTGCTTACATCCCACTCAATGAAAGAGAAATTCCGAATACAAAAACGTAACACCCACTTTCGATTATTGTACATGATAGCGGTGGTATCCAAAACGTCTTGAAAAACATACCAATTAAAGCTAATAAATATAATTTGTTGTATTTTGTTGTTTATGAGTTCTTAATAAATAAATTCACTTGTTTCTTAGATGGTTCTTTTTCAATATATCACTACACTGCCACTCATTGTTGACATGAGTGGCAGTGTGCCCAGGTAGGTGCGAGGTGGAGATTTTTTGGCGGACCGTCAAGTTTTATTTAAAGGTGGAAACGTGCGTAGGGAAGGGGGAGACTGACCCGGGAATATTGAATAGGTATAACTAGAGTACTTTCCATATCTTTATTTTCGTTCGCGTGGCGGTCTAATTAGCTTAAAAATTAAAAGAAATTTTGCACGTAGGTTCCCGGAGGGGGGGGGGTGCATCTAGGGCTTATTTTCTTAATTTTTTAATTATTTTGTATTTTATGTCATTTTCGACCGTTGCTGGTCGCCGAAGACGGCTGCTCACCGCAACGAGTAAACGCGGCTCATAGGTTGCACAGGCCGGTCGCGAAGTGGACTGTGTGTCGTAGGTTGCACATTTCAGTCGCGAAGCGGCCCGTTGGTAGATCAGATAATTGCCGAAGGCGGATAGTAGATATTTATAAAAAAGTTGTTTTTTTCATTTTGGCTGCAGAGAAGCTAAAAAAAAACACCTCACGCATTTCTTTAACTGAAAGAATGCAATGCGTCCGGTGATATTTTCTTCTGTTCTCTAATTCTAATGAGATATCAATATAAAATATCAATTTTACAATAAGTATTCAGGTTGTACTCGAACACTTTTGACAGATTACGAGTGCAGAAAGAACGTAAGGAAACACAAAGTCATGCATTAGAGAAAAGTTTCTTTAAAAATTGCTGAAGTAGAAATGATATATTTGACCATGATTGCCAAAATTTAATTCATTAATAAAAAAATCATCTTTAACCTTTTCAGACCTAATTAAATAATTTTTCTTTTGACAATAAATTTTACATTTGTGATTCAAAAAAAAAAAAAAAAAATCAAAAATTTTTCGAACATTGTTTTTTCTTTCTGTGCACAAATTAGGACATTCATCCTGCACGATACCATAGGTAATTTTTGTGTCTCATTTGCGGATTGCAAGGTCTGAAAAGGTTAACAGATAATTGTTAATCGTACATGATTTTGTGTGATGCAATTATTTAACCCTTTAATAAGGCCGTGGTAAGAATACTTACCACCTACGAACTATTACATACAGAAATCAATTATCATTAGTGAATTTTCTGATTTTTGTTCAGTTATATTGTATGTATATTTTTTGAATGCATCTAGATTCTAAATTAAATTTGGCTTATGAACTTTTTTTTTCATTCGTAATTTTAAAGAAAGCTCCAATAATTACTCGAAAATTGAGCATAAGAATCATCGCTTTTAATTATATATTTTTGCTTTTAATTCTGTGTACAAGCAGCAGGTAGTTTTCCGACTTTGATTTTGTGAATAATTTATATTCTCCTGCAAAATTTCTATGTTTGTTTAATACTCGTTTCTCCATTTTTCTCGTGGGATATTACAGTAGAGAGAAAATATATGAATTAATCCAAAAAATGGACCAGAAGAATCCCAGATACTTTCGACTCTCTGCACATATACTCGCCTTATAAAGGGTTAAGAATAAACTATTTGTTCACGAACTGTAGTTAAGCAGTTGAGCGACACTTCAATACTTTCTTTTAAGTTCTTTTTACCTGTTGCATATAGACAAGTTCTTGATGCCATACATTTTTAGATTAAAAAAGAAATGATTTGTTTAATTGCGTTCTGTCAGATTTATTCTTCCCTCGTTGATAATGCTTATGGTTGCAACTCCAAACCACACTTTACATGCTCGCGGGCCAGAGCATTGAGTACGAAATTGGATGGTCTTGTCATGGTAGCAACGGTGAACTCGTAAAAGGAATCTCTGATGCAGTTTATCCGCAACAATGAAAGCGAGCGGTTTCAAATAAATAAACCAATCAGGGTTATTCGAAGGAAATTTGTATGACTTCAATGTCATCACTTAACCCATTTATGCCTAGTGTCCCTTTTTTGGGACGGCATTTTCGCTATTAGTCGAAAACGTTATTTATTTTTCCTAGCCTTTATTCATGAGTATTGAGCCTCAGCTCTACAAAATATTTTAACATGACCCAGTAGGATGTTGATATTTAGATTTTTATGCATAATGATTTTAAAAGAAATCATCCCTTGTTCAAGAAGTTGACATCAGAAATGTATCTAATATTTCTGTTATCAGTAAAAATCGAAGAAAGTCGCAAAAATATCCAGGCACAAATGGGTTAAGCTTCCTCTTATTGTCTCCAGATTTATCCAAAACACAACATTTACATACAAATGACTGTCTGTGTGATTGATGTATAAGTGAATACCCCTTAAACACTTATTTTGCGAAAAGTGAATTAAGTTGGGGGAAGTATGTAGAATAGCGTAAGTTCCAAAGCCATGCAACACAATGATTACCGCATTAAAAACAGAAATTCCCCCCCAATTAGAAAAAATTACGTAGCGCATTGTAAAAAAACAAGGAAATTTTTATTCTTTTTTGGAAGGAACGACATACGAGCACGCGGGCAATAAAAGAATTGATTAATAGTGACATAAAAATGGACGGGCCGTTGCCACGAAATCTGACTCTTACTTGGAACGAAACAACAAACGGAACAATAGAATCCATTTTCACATTCTTCGAAATCATTTCACTCAGTAAACGCAAGACGTGTCCAGTATCTCTAGCTTCCATCAAAACATGGAAACACATCTTTTGATTAAAAAAAAAAAAATGTCTTGCGTAACGATTCTCACCATAGCCAAAGGATTATTCTGGAACGAAATTTGCGTGTTTCTTTTTCATGCCAGTAGTTCAGAGGGGAAAGTCAAGGTCGAAGAAACTGGTTAAAATAAAAGATTTCATTTTTTTCTCTTCTTTTCTGTCTTCGCCCACAGGTATGAAAACGTGATTATGAAAAACTAGTTGGGAAGGTGGGTTTCTGTCGAGCTCTCCAGCGAGCACTCCTCCAGTGCTGTGATACAAACTTGTCTCCGTAGCAAGATGCCTCGCGAGAAATTCTTCTTCCAAGGAATGCGTAATCACTGGGGGTTAATTATTGTTCCGAGAAGATGCACGGTAGGCTGGCCCTCGAGACATAGCCATGAGGGGGGCTAGGAGCTGGGGCTCTCCTGAAATTTGGATTTATGTATTAACCCTTTGAGGCGCAACCCTTTCCCAATGCTGAAAAAAGGGCAGCCGTTGCCATCGCTCGACTTAACTACCAGCAAGATGATGACGGACGATCGAAACGTTCATCGCGTGCCACAGATCTAGATATCCTTTTTTGACAACAGCTGGCTGTGCCCGGCACGCGATGAACGTTTCGATCGTCCGTCATCATCTTGCTGGTAGTTAAGTCGAGCGATGGCAACGGCTTCCCTTTTTTCAGCATTGGGCAATCTGT
This sequence comes from Cheiracanthium punctorium, assembly GCA_038373885.1. Taxonomy (NCBI): domain Eukaryota; kingdom Metazoa; phylum Arthropoda; class Arachnida; order Araneae; family Cheiracanthiidae; genus Cheiracanthium; species Cheiracanthium punctorium. Next base: position 48,823 of record JAWZYV010007322.1, on the reverse strand, counting down.
CCAGCTGGTCTCGCATTCTTCCATTTTTCAGCAGATGTCAGTGCTGTTAAAAATAATCGTGACAATTTTTTTTACGGGAAATGATGTGCTAAAAAGTAAAGGATTCTCGTGGAGCTATGTCACCCGCAACTATTTTTATAGAAATCAGATCTATTCTTCGTGACTGGCAACAGTCAAAACGTCAGAGTTTGCTGTTCCCAGAGCGGGAACACTGCGTGTTAAAGGGTTAATTTCCGTCCATAGGCCGTAATGTATATGAACTCATTTTTGTGATCCTATAAAAAACTATACGTCCGTAAGATGAATACCAGTCGTGCGACAGCGGTCTATAATATGTATACTAAATTTAACCTCAATCAAATGCAGCTAACTTGCAAATCCAAGCACACACACATATATCACTGCAAAAGCAGTATAAATGAATTCAGACAACCTCTAAACGTGTAAATACATCAAACTCTCAAAATCGATTTTTTTTTCATGACAACAATACTTTCCTTACATTATACATGTTCGGAAAGTAATAAATACATCAAAATCTCAAAGTCCAACAATATTTTCCTTATATGCTAAGTGTTCGGAAAGTAATAAATGGAGCTCGCTTTTCCCATATCCCAAAGATAGCCAATGAATCAATTGCATTCGACTTGTCTAATTACCCGTAGCACGTGAACGTGTACCTCGTACTGAAATGCAGTGTATGAGCATAGAATGCATTTCACTGCTACCCTTCAGACTATGACACCAAGACGATCGCAACACATTATTACATACACATAATATATAAGATAAAAAGTAGAATTTATGTGCACACACACAATAGTTGGCCACCCTCATGCGTTTTTAAATACTGCCAAAAGGGCACAGTAAGGAATTTTGCCACTCCAGAAACATTAATAATGGTTGGTTAAGATTTCTGTTGGAAAATAAAATTTGAATTAAATTGTTTTTAAGAGTTCTAACGTTTGTTTTTTGACTGTAGATCTTTAGTTGTTGTAAGTAGTATTTGTTTTCAGCCTAGAATTCTTACTGTTGTGGTATTATTTAAGGAGTATAATAATACCAAGCGTGTTTTAGATAAAAGAATTTAGTGCAGTGATTAATTTTGGCGTCAGCTTACTCGAAAGCTGGGTTGGTATTTACTAACTCTGGATACATTTTAACAGTAGAATCCTGTTTACTGGGGAAGTTTAACTATAACCACCCTGTAGATTTATTCAATAAAGCTTTCGAAATTTAACAAGGAAGAAAAGGAAGTAATACCTTATATAAAATATTCTTTTGTGATTCTGTGAACTTATACAAAAGGCATGTTTCTAATATTTTTGTATAGCCTTTGCTGTTCAAAACTAAATAAGAATGACTGCAATATTTTCGAAGCATGCATAACTGCCTGAATTTAACAACAACAAAATAATCTGGAGTGACTTCACTCGACTTTCCGAATATTTAATATTTACTGTGTACAAATAAATTGCATAAAACTGAATCGGATCTAGTGCTCAGCCACTAGTGCTTTTAAAAAGATTTCAGTGTATAGTCCGCAATCTATAAAGACACTTTTACAGCCCTGCAAAAAAAAAAACTGTAGGGCGTACACTGGCTAAAATTTACGCAGTATGTAAGACATTGACCTATAGCATGCTTACATAATTGGATGTCAGTCGAATGCACCTTTTAGACACTAGCTCACTTTAAAGGATTTGCGTCCGTAGGCCGTAATATACTACTTTTTACAAGCCTGGGAACAAACTTTCATCTCTACACACACCAAAATCTATTAAGGTCATGAGACCGTGATTTATAATATACATTCCCAATTTGAGCTCAATCGAATTCACCCAATAGACACTACCGCGCTTTCAGGAATTTTCGTCCATAGGCCATATTGTAAAAGAACACTCATTTGTTGCCCTTTAAAAAAACTATAAGTCCTATACCATTTAGACATTAGCTCATTTTAAATGATTTGCGTCAATAGGTCGTAATGTATAAGAATTATTTATTTGTACCGTGAACAAATATTCTACTCTACAGCACAAACCAAAATCTATGCATATCATATGACCGTGACCTTTTATTTACACATCGCATTTTTGCTCAATCGAATGCATCGCTTAGACGCTAGAGCACTTTCAAGAATTTCCAAACATTGTCCATAATGTAAAAAAATCTTCGTAGCCCTGTAAAAGAACTGTAAATTCTATGCACACCAAAATCAATACCGGTCTTGCGACAGTGGTCTATAACTTACCTATCAAATTTGAGTTCAATCCATTTGGTTTGGTTTGTTGGATTACGGTTGATTAGGTACGTGTGGGGGTCTAGGGCGGAGGGCAGGGTGCCCTCCGTGGTGTTTGTTCTTTCTAAGGGATCCGAACCCGTATTTTCGCTAAGTTTCGGAGGAAACCACTTGAGCTCAATCGAATGCACTGTTTAACGGTGTAGCTCGAAAAAATCATATGATTTTGGTACATAAGTACAAATAAACTAATTATGCCAATTAGGCACTTCAAAATTTTGAAACTGTCTCTTTACAAGCTGTACTACATACTGAAATAAACGATAAATCTGCATCAGTTTCAAAACTTTTACAAAAAATTCTTCAAAATGGGAAATTTTCTCAAATCGTGTCACTCTTCGAAAAATCTTGCAGCTCAGTTCAATGTTTAAGAATTTTTTCTTAAAATTTCACAAAAGCCACAGCTTATTCGCTCATTGCAGTGTATAAAGCTGCTTATGAAGAACCATCTGGAGTTTTTTGGAGACCATGGTGCTATTAGTTTATTTCAATCTGTGTACCAAGACTAAAAACAGAGTTTTTTTTTCTTCGACATACACCCTTAAAAGATAGCGCATTTTCAAGAATTTCCGTCCGTTGACCATACTGTAAAAAAAATCTTTATGTTCATTATGTTTCGTTGTTAAAAAAAATATGTGCTACGCACACCAAAATCAATACTGGTCTTGCGACGGTTGTTTATAACATATATGCAAAATTTGATCTCAAGCGAATGCTAAATTTAGGAGCTATCGTGTTCTCTCACATACACACGCACACAGACATACATACATACATCTCGTGAAAATAGCATAAATGAATTGAGAAGACTTCGACATACACCCTTAAATCGTATGTATGGTCGGTGAATTTTTTAAGGAGTTCAAATAAGTATTCACTATACATCTGGATAGCACTCTAGACAAGGCTTGCTTAGCCAATGATTGACTGTTTGAAACTTCCCGTTTATAAAACTAATTTAAAAAAAAAAAAAACATAACTATCATTTATCTGTAGGCTTTTAAGATGGAAAATTATACTTTCAATTTTTTTTATATCATCAGAATATATTTTAAACCGATTGTTAAAGAAGAAAAGAGCTGTGTATGTTTGGTGCTGCCATCTATTGGTTTTCTTTAAAAGTAATAAAAGAAACGAATAAATGCACGGGCAAAGGCCATTGATATGGAACAACTGGATAGTCTGTTTCTATGGCACAAAGAACGTACCCAGGGGGGTGGTCCATGGGGTCCAGACCTTCTCCGAAATTTCAGTTTTTGTTAACAGAATAATAATAATGAAATCTTTTCGTGAAAAAATCTTCCTTTATCATCGTTCTGACCCCCTCCGAAAGCTTTGGACCCTCCCCGATATTTTTTTTTTGGTGGGGGGGGGGGTTACGTGCCTGTATGGAACCAATGCTGTAAAAGTGCAGAAACTGCCAAAACCCGATATAGCTACCAGCAATAGGGTGTTCAAACATGGTGGCCAATCGTGTGCCACAAAGCCTAAGATCTTAATTGGACACAGATGGATAGCACTAAATGTTTTATGAAAATTTTCAATTTTGCTTTAATGATTTCCATTAAAGTTCTAATACAAGAGTCATTCGATAAAAACCGGTATTTTTTAAAAGAATATACTACGAGATGCTGGGAACAGGTTACATGTTGTAAAATATTGGTATAGCATATGTAAATTTTATAGTAATCGATGAATAATTTTGGCTGTTGGAGCACGAACAGGCAAACAGACGTACAGACAACAAACTGAAATCATAAAAATACAATAACTTTTCTAAAAAGCATTAGCAAGAAAATGAATTACATCGAAAGCATTGGTTATAGATAATCTTTTAACGTTTACATAACTGCGTACGGCATACCAGCGATCTGTCCATTTCCTTCGCCTCATTCGCTATTCATTTGTGAGCCTCGTGAACGAGAGGGTTTCATCACCTGCCACAGTGACAGTCCACGTCGGGTGAAACCTCCGAACTGGGTAAAAATATGCAAACTAGGACCATCATTCCTGATAACTCCACTTTGAGTGATTCACTTTAGATCACATCAAAAGTGACATCGTGTTTACGAATCCTTCTTATTCACAGCAATTCCTGACTGAATGCCCCTTTCGCCAATATGTCACCTGTTGTAAATAATCTGAATGAACGGAGGCTCGGTGAAAAATGCAACAATCCGTCCATTTCCTTAGCCTCATTCACTATTTAAATTGGAGCTTAGCGATCGAGAGGGTTTGCTCACGTGACACTGCGCGTAAGGTGAAACCGCCGAACTGGATGAAAATATGCAAATAAGAGCAATCCCTCAGGATTACTTAACTTCGATTCATTTTGGATGCATATCAAAAGTGATGCAGTGTTTGTGAATCCCGCTTAAGCTCAGCAATTCCTGACAAAAAGGTTTGCCGTTAAGTCACCTCTTGCAAATAATCTGAACAAACGGGATTATGACACAACATGCCTGTTGAGGTGTACCGCTGAAGATCTGGAAAAGAAATCAATAGTAATGTACTAAGATGATGCAACGATTAACAAATTTTATTAGTCTTTTTTTTTACAGTAATGAAATGAGCGTTAGTAGCAAAAACTCAACATTTGATAGTCAGGCTCGGGCACGGAAAGTCGACAGGCTGTCGAAGAATCGGCTTTTCGAACCTGAATGATTGGCAGTCGTCACATGGCATAGTCCCAGTTGGATGAGGATAGGATACTTTCATGGTCCATTTGTCTGCAGAAGAGGAAAAATGTATAGCTATAAATGTTTGAAGAGTACTCGAAAGAATAAAACTAGTAAAGAACTTCGTCAGTAACAAACACACAGGCACACACATACATATACAGGGTGACCCATACCTTTTCGGGGGGAGAGTGTAAGGGTTGGTAAAGGAAACCCAGACGGTTCAGAATCACTTAACAATGTGGGATCGGAAACGTCGTCTTCATGTACCTTTTAACCCTTTGAGGCGCAACCCTATCCCAATGCTGAAAAAAGGACAGCCGTTGCCATCGCTCGACTTAACTACGAGCAAGAACGACAGCAAGACGACGGCTGGCTGTGTCGCACAGCCAGCTGTCGTCAAAAAAAGGGTCTCTAGATCTGTGGCACGCGATGAACGTTTCGATCGTCCGCCATCTTGCTGGTAGTTAAGTTGAGCGATGGAAACGGCTGCTCTTTTTTCAGCATTGGGAATCTATCCAGCTGTTCTGGCATTCTTCCATTTTTCAGCAGATGTCAGTGCTGTTAAAAATAATCGGGACAATTTTTTAAAACGGAAATGACATGCTAAAAAGTAAAGGATTCTCGTGGAGCTATGTCACCCGCAACTATTTTTATAGAAATCAAATCTATTCTTCGTGACTGGCAACAGTCAAAACGTCAGAGTTTGGTGTTCCCAGAGCGGGAACTCTGCGCTTTAAAGGGTTAATCATGTACATGTATTTGTCAATATCTGTTGAAGCGGTGTCGACCTTGGCCAAGGGTGACAACCTTTCTCGGCTGGACTGCTGTGGAACCGTGCACGTTAAAGGGAGCTAGCTGGTGCACGCAAAAATCTGTTCGTGGCTCTGACGTCCTCATGCTCGAACGATGCTTCTAGGGGTTTCGATCCAAGTGCCAGGTCTCTCATCTAAAATGGGCTCAACATGAAGAGACCCTAAGTCGGTTTTCCTCCCAGTGCGGTCGTTCAATAAAATGGCGGCCGCTCTCTTCCTATCTGGAGGATCTGGCCCCGTTCCGCGATTGCCACAGGGCATGAGTAACAGCAACAACATGTGCTGAAGTAATAGTGAACTTTCCCGACCATGGTTCATCAAAAACTAATGAGTCTTTCACAGAAAGCTAACTGACTAAAACTGACTGAAATGGATAGTTTACAAATCGAAGGGTTTGCTGAAAAAGAAGGTAGCTCCATCCTACGGGAATTCGGAGTTCTATGTGTGCTAGCTGGCAGTAAAATAAAATCTCTTTCGTTTACGAACACTTCCATAATTCTTTCATAGTGATTATTAACGGGTATGTGGAGACGACGTTTTCAATCCCGCATTGCTATGTGATTCTATACTGTCTAGGTTCAGAACGTCTAACACTTTCTTTTCTTTCTTTACCTACATACATAACTAGCATATAATAATAACACACATGTTTAAATAACATAAAATAAATATCCTCTGAAAATTCAAAATTTCTATTAACTCCCTTCAAAATTCTACAGGGGCGGAGCAACTTTTGTTTTCAAACAAAAGATTCGTCTCAAGATCCAAATTTCTCCCGCCTTAATGGCTCCACAGCTCTTAAGAATTTCCAGGGTCTGTAAGAACCGGGCATTTTAATAACCTATAAATGCACCTTTTTCTGGACATGCGATTAGCTTATAAACCACCTGACCCGCAGTAATAAAAGTTCAAATATCGCTCAGAGAGCGGATTTCTCGTGATCTCGTCTGCTGTGTAAATCGGTGTGAAAGCTCTTAGTAAAAATATGTTCTAAACCAGAAGTCTGAATTAATTTTCGTTGACAGCCACAGCCCGGGGACTGGGGCTGCTCCTGTACTCTATCGCCGATTATCAACGAGAAGCGGCCTCGAGTAAAACACCCACGATGGCGGCCGGTTCTCTTTCAACGAGCCCTGCCGAGGGCCCAGAGCAACCGCTCCGACGGAGCCGCTGCCCCCAGTGCCATATTTTACATCCAGACATATACCAGGTGATTCAAAATAGATGTTAAGGCGATTATTTTTTAAAGTTGTAAACATATTAAAATACGAAATTTAATTTTTATACGGTTCCTCCTTTTCTACCCTTTATATTTAGAAGAATGTTGCTCTTTGCCTAAGAAAATTAATAAAGCAAATCCCATGTCTCTACGTGGAATAGTTTCGAGATATATCAATTTGAAAATTTTGGCATCTGTCGCCAAGCAATAAAGGGATGCCTCCAAAGTGAGAAAAATGTAATTACTTTTCAACTGACGTTAATTTATGTTAATAGTCACTCGATAAGACACAGTTGACTTCTCAAAGCACAATTTAGCAAGTATTTTCCTATTACGCATGTTTCGCAGTTTCTAGTGAAAGTTATCACACCATAGTAACCCACACCATTATTTTGCCATTATCTTTTACACTTTAAAATCCTTTCTCTAGAGGCGTAACGTAATTAGTGGATGACCTCCCCCCCATAAAAAGACTATATTTTCGCTACTTTCATAAAATAGTACCGATCATTTTAGGTAAAACTGTACCTGCTAATTTCACACATTTCAACAATCTTAATGGCCTTTCCAACAATGGGATCATTATTTAACGTCTCTCAACTCATAGTTGGTCCCCCGAAATAAAAATTTTCCGCTTCAAAACCGACACCAACCCGCACCATCGTGATTCAACCGGGCCGGCTTGTGCACTCCAAAAGAGGCCTACGGACGTTTCTTCATTGGTTAGATTCGGCCGTTAGATGACGTATCTAAGTGCTGGAACCAATAAGTGAGCATCCGTAGGCCTCCTTGGATGACTCATCGCAGTGCACAAGCAGGCCCGGTAGAATCACGATGGCCCCGCACCAACACGGCAGGTAAAGTGGTGTAAGTCATCATTTTTAAAAATGAATTTTTTTAACTATTTCATTTAGAAACACGGGATTTGTTTTATTAATTTTTTTAAGCAAAGAGAAGCATTCTTCTAAATATAAAGGGTAATAAAGGAGGGACCGTATAAAAATTAAATTTCGTATTTTAATATGTATACAACCCCCAGTAAAAAGAATGCCATATCTGAAAGCTACTCTTAATTTGGCAAACTTTTCTAATTGGAAGTATGTTTCAATTTCAATCACTTGCGGTTTAAGAAATAATCGGCTTAACATCTATTTTGAATCACCCGGTATATAGCTTAAATATAAAAACACATACACGAGCATTTTCAAAGGAAATGCAAAATAAAGAATCTACACCCAGACTCTTCTAAGGGTTCTAAACATTTCCCCCACAAACAAAAAACTGCTGAACTTTCATTGTCCTTTAACTTAATGTAACTGTGCAATAAATTATTAAATCTTAGGTGAAATTTTCTGATTATTTTAATTATTATTCGAAGCGAAAAAAAAAGGCATTTCACGAGGCTTTAATTTTTGCGATTACGACAGGCTAGCAAAAATCGTGAAAAAAAGTACTTACAGTATTTAATAAGTTTTAGACAGATTTACTAGTGCTGTCATCTATTCAGTGTTATTAAATCATTTTGTAGCTATCATTAGTGTGTAGTGTGTTGGGCAGACTTAAAAAAAAAAACTCTGTCTAAGAGGTTGCCTCGGGCGGAGACTTTCTGAGAGGTTTTGCTACATATTCACGTTGCTTATGGAGAAAACCCTCCAAAACTCCAGACTGTTAGATCAACAGTCCTGCTGTACAGGCCAGAATTCTACACCTTCACCTTGGACAGGAGAACTTTTAAAGGTAACGTAAAGAAAATGATTGCATGTAAATTACACCAAGTAAAATTTAAAGATAAACGCATTGCCTTTGCAACTTAAATTTTTTATTAATTAGAAGTTAATAGTGTTCTCATTTTTCTTGTTTCCTTTACTTAATAATTTCGTGTAAGTAATTTTCCATTCATATAAAAGACAATTATGCGCTGATCAATTTGTTTTTTTTCTGTTACGGCAAGCCTACACGAGAGGCGTTTCCTAATTAAGGGGAGGTGCTTTGGGCGGAGGACATTTTAAGGTTTTCAAACGCGTATTCACGTTTCATCTGGGGAAAACCGATCCAAACTCCAGACCGTTGGATTAACAGCCGCGCGGTAGGTCCGAATGCGGGACCTTCACACTTCAGCCGTCAACCGTGTTCAGCGCCGTATCTACTTGGCCATGGTGGGACCCTATGCACGGATCAGGTCTGTGTTCTGTGAACAACAAGAGTAAACTAATAGGTAATTTTTCAAAGTTTGCCCCTTCTCTCAAAGAAATTCAATCATGCTGATAACTTAATTTTATTAAAACAATTAATCTTGTTATCTACGTGCATTTCTAATGGTAGCTAGCTGAACATTGTAGGTGGCTGAAATGTGAAAGTCCAGGGTTCTTGACTGTAACGAGTGACTGTCGATTTTACAGTCTGGAGTTTGGGACGGTTTTCTCCAGATGTAACGCGAATGTGGGGTAGAATCCCTTTAGGAAGTCCTCCGACCGAAGCAACCCCTTAGGCAGATACCCCCTCGTTTAAGTTTGCCTTAATACAGTTATAAACTTATGACAGCTACAGAATAATTAAATAAATACTTAATAGATGGCAGCACTAGCATCAATATCTTTTAAAGCAAAAAATACTTAATAGATGGCAGCATCAAGCATCATTAAAATAAATTATGTAATATTTTTATAAATTGATAATAAAATTTGGTTAATTTTAGCCAAATTAACTATTTAAACTAGAAATTTTGTTAAGTGACAAAATGTTTTGTTGATCTCAACAATCCTTCTTTTTAAAAAACTTAGTGACCAATATTGGCTAAAATAATTTTAATTATTTTAGGGATTCTTAAGTATCGGGCCCGACCAGCCCATGCCCAGTTGGCCTGTGAGGTAATCAGTGGCGCAAAGAGGGAGGGGGAGCAGGGGAAATATCCCCAGGGCCTCACCTTGGGAAGGGGCCCTACCAGGGGCGTAGCCACGGGGGGTTATGGGGGTCATAACCCCCCATGAGGAATTTTTTGCCATACAAAATGTATATTCTTCACTACATTATCACACCCACGTATACAAATATATGAGTTGTAGTAGTCGTAACCCCCCCCATGAAAAATTTCTGGCTACGCCCCTGGGCCCTACTGTTGCTGCTTCTATATAATACTTAATTGTGTGTTGTCAATTTTGAAAAAAAAAAGAAAAGAAAAGAAAATGTCCAAATACAGAATGTCCCCAGAAGTTTCCAATTAATTTTTAAACAAAATTACAACAACCAGCTACAGCATAATCCACCAACTTCACAAAAACGAGGAGGTTAGTGATTTAGTCTTCCTTTTCAAGAAAAGTTTTTTTTTTGAGATACACTATTAAATAGTGGAAGAAAGGGCATAGCCAGAGGAGTGACTATGGACCCCCCCAACCAAATACATTTTAACTTTCACTTAACAAAATGTTAAAGATTAAGACTTTCTATGTGAAATTTTGAATTTTCCAGTTTCTTTGACTTCTAAAATATTTTGGCTTCCTGCTTGAATGGAAGTTCTATGAATAAAAATATTAATTTTTCAATACTGAGGTAACATGCCATGCAAAAATGTTGTTAACGTTTCAAATACAGTTTCTTTATGGAAGTGACGAAACCTTCAAAATAAAATGCTGGTATTTTTTAGAGCACGGATGTTTAATAAATTATAATACTTTTAAATTAACAATTTTAATTCTATTAATTACTTTCCAATTACTATTAATTTAAAGTTTCTTTAAATGATTATTAATTTTAATAAGGAATAAAAGACATGTAATACGACACCAAAAGCAATAGAAAATTCTTGACTATAGGCACAACTCTGGATGGGTACACCCTGAAACTGATTGTAGGCAGTGTGAAATTTGCAAAGATAAATGATTGTCAGGCTGTGCCCTGCTGTCGAAAGTCTGGGCTTTTTTTCCCCCCAAAATGGCAGCCGTGTCTATTATCTTGCATGATGAATTTAACAAAGAAATTCAATCTGTATATAAAATGCCTAAGAAGTTATAACTTTTTTCAACCCCTGGCTATAAATGTCATCCAATCATCGAGCAGATTGGCAACTTGTTTAAAATATTGTTTGAAAACATTCGAAAGGATAGAAAGGTTATATAAAAATCTGCAATTAAAAAAGATAAATTAAGAAACATTGAATTGGGTTTTTGTCTTCGGGGGATCCAATATTCGAGGGCCCTAGGCCGGGCCTAATGGGCGTAGTTGAAAATAAGAGCCTGATCGAAGGGTTTCTGGATAGCAAAGGGATACCGAAGATTTTATCCCCGGGGCCCCGACTGGGCTCTCTGCGCCTCTGGAGGTAATCAGTGCGTCAATGTGAAAAACGACAGTCGACATTCGAATTCTGGAGAATTTGAATTAAAGAGCAAGCACAACAGTGCGAGTAATGTACATACCAGGTCCTGGTCATCGTCTTTTTTTTGTTCGATTTCGCTGGTACCCCTAGCTCAAGCGTAGTAGTGGAGCGGCAGGTAGGAAGGCACGACGTACTTGTAGGGCGTCTGCGGATGGTAGTTGTAGCCGTAGGAGTAGGAGTAGGAGCTCACAGGCTTGGACTGCAGGTAGTAGGTGGACGGCACGTAGTGGGCGTAGGGGTAGTAGTAGCCAGGATAGGGCACAACTGGTACTTTAGCTGGCTCGTCCTTCTTTTCGACATCTTCGGCGAAGGCAAGAGCGAGGAGGCAGAAGGCGAAAACAGCCTGGAAAACAGATTAAGGTATCCCTTATAAGAAATTGCCAGGAAAAGATTTCCGAAAGGGGGGGGGGATTCCAAGTTTTATTGTACAGTAAAAGCGCATAGTTCGAATTTTCTAAGTCGAATATGCGTTTATCTCGAACTTTTCATGAAGTATCGATACGATTTCATAATTTGAACACAGAATTTTCTCTATAACTCGAGTATTCCTCTATTAAGTCGAAGTTTTATTTTCATTTCATGCTTGGAAAAGCCATAGAATAATAATGATAATAATAAAACTAGGATTAAAATATTTCTCTCTCTTTAAAATAAGTATGTTTATTACGTATTTTAAAGAGAGAGAAATACGCGAAATTAAAATCTTTATTTAAAAAAAAAAGATACCTTTTCCTTCCTGGTGACTCATTCGGGTTCGAGAATAGAGAAGAAATTTTCCATGCATATTTTTATCATTTAAGATTTGAACTAACAATTCATTTTTTCTTAAACTAAGTAGTACAGCATCAACTAGCTACTATATATAGCACATAGAGCACTAAAGTTCTGAAATCAAGGGGGAGGGGGAATAGGGCAAATACCAATAACTCGAATTTCGGATGACTCGAAGAATTGGCTGGTCCCTAGGATTTCGAGTTACTACGAGTTGACTGTATTCGAATGTCGTAATCAGTGGCGTACCAAGGTAAAATAATGTCTGCGGCTGACATCAGAACAGCGCCCCCCTCTTTGTAAGAACGATATCGATCGTTTCGTTTATACGGTTAATTAACTTGCAATATTTTAATATTTTAAAATTTATACTACACTAAATACAGTGCTTTATACAAGCTTAATTGCATACAACTTTAATAATTGCATACAGATTTAAAATTTAAGCCACACTAAGTGCAGTGTATTAGGTATTCAAAATTTTATTTATTATTCATTATTATTACTGAACATCCCAAAATTCTTTTCCGTTATATCCCCACTTGATATCAAGTTTTTATATCCATTTCTAAGTTTTTACCATTCAAGTTTTTACATTGTATTTTTTAAAAAAAACTGTCATATTAGCTCGATCTTCGGATGAAAGTTATTTTATTCATTCATAATTTTTATGGCGTTTTATAGCGTGACCATTCATAGCATTAATTTCTGTCGTGAACGTGCATGTTATGTAAATAAAATAGCTCTCATAAATTTAGATTCCACGGTCAGTGATTCAAAATAAATATTTTAGGGTCATTTTTACTTTAATATATTAGCTCCCATCGTTGGAAAGACGCAACAGCGATGATTCTCTTTTCAATACCCGTCGTTGCTACGCCTTCTGTACTCATCGTATGTACTCGAGTCAAACGGTGGGCTGTAGCAGGAGCATTCAAAGCATCCAAGCCGAGAAGCAACGATGGGTGTAGAAGGGAAAATCGTAGCTGTCGAGTCCTTGATTTTAAAATAGAGGGATTATTATTATTTCAGAAATGTTGCTTTATTGTACTGCTTGATATGAACGAACGTCTATCAGTGATATTAAAACAGCTACTCTAAAACAGTAGGGGGAGGCGTGATAACTTTACGTCTGGGGCGCGTGAATATCGAAAAGTCGATTAAATAAAAGATTATTTTTTAAAATATTATTTTACTGAAAGGAAGTAAAGCAAAATACATTCTGGCATAATAAAAAATAAAATACACATTTACACTAAGAATTTTTTTGTTGCTGTTGTTGTCGTTGTTTTTGGTTTCTGACAAAGATTTATGGTTTTTTTAATTAGACAAATAAACTTTTATATACGTATAACTTATTTATTTTATCTACAGCGAATAAAGTACGGTCATGAGTACACTTATTTAGCCCAAATTAAACGATATATGATGGGCAAATTATGAACAAAACTTTATAAAACCATTAGAGAATACAGCAAATAATTGCCATTAGGCACTGATAAATTACATCCACTAGAGACTATCATTCTGTTTTCACTCCGGATCAATAAATAAATAAATAAGTAAACAGGTAAATAAATAAGTTAAACTCACTAAAGTCTTCATTCTGTTAAGGTGGGTCTATAAGGAAGCTCTGAATCGATAGGAAATGGCAAAAGTTGACGTTGCTCACACAACTTCTGGTGCAGCAACTGCCCATTGCAACTCTATATATACACACGCACACACACCTGAGATTCCAGCCCCCCAACCCCCTTTTCCCCCTCTCCAAGCTTTGTATTAAAGAAGAAATGATAATGAAAATTTTGAACCATGTGCAGATCCTAACCCATCTGTTATCGAACGTTCTTATTGGCCTGAGACAGGAATGATAGACGACAAAGAGCAGGACAGCTTCAGCATTTCATTCCTTTCTTATTAATTTTCACTAAGGTGCACGTTTTGAGGAAAAGTGGTGTTCGCTAAGTTTTGAAGGTCAGAGGAGTAGAAGGAGTGTGTCTATAGACTTCATGTGTGGGCAAAATGCAGGGCAATTTATGTACAAGGCCGCCGCCCCTGGACCTATTATCTGAAGGACATACGAAGCATTTATATATATAGTTCGCATAAAAATTAGGGATGATCTCAAGACAAAAAATGGGACTTTCTCGTCTGAGTTATCAATGATAAAAGCTATGTCTCGTCTAGCAAAATCCTCATGTGGTGGTAATGGGGAAAACAAAAATCATCTGTCTGGTCTTGCATAACAATAGCAAATTTCTGTCTTCTCTCGTTTGCAGCCATCAAATTGGATCGGCAGAACTAAATCAAAGCATTTGCTTGGAGTTGCAGTTGGAACAAAGCAATTCTTTAAGGGAAAAAATTTACTTAAGCTTTTTCGTTTTTCTTTTGTTTGTGAAACATATATTTCGGATTTGTGTGCTTGGCAAGAAATCCGCTTATAAATCCACGTCAGATGGACAACACAAGAGGGGGGGGTCCTCCGTGGGGTCTTTCTGAGGTGTCCTAACCCGTATTTACGCTAAATTTCGGAGAAAACCACGGAAAACTCCGAACGGTTAGGTCGACGGACGCGGCATGGCTTTCTACTTAAGCTAGAGACAATCATATTATCTATTTATTTTTGGTTGTAAGAGCAAACGAAATATTTTCTCGGAGTCTAAATCGGGGTTGGAAATTTTTTCAGATTGAAGGTGGAAATGGAGACGTAAACTTGAAGCCATTCAAGGTTTGAGGGGGAGTTTTCTGTAAAAAGAGTGTTTTATAAAATAAATTAGAGAGTTATTAGGAATATGACACTTCACTGAACTTAAGGCCCTTGTGGTAACGTTTGGAAAATGCAATTATAGACATAATGAGAGCTAGAGAAAAAGAGCCGCCCAAACCTGGATTAGAACAGCTTGTCTGATAGTTTATTTATTTTGAAGTCACAGTTAAAGGCACGAAATAACTTAACGTTACTCAAATTCAACTCAGTGGTCTGAACGTTTTATTTTGTGAAGCTGTTTTCAGCGGTAAACGGCGAGTGTTTTGTTGAGTTAAACGTTAAGATGTTCATGGTTGAGAATATTGCAACATATTTATACTGGTACATTGAGTAGTCTTGGGAACTTTGAGACACACTCTGTATATCATGATGACACTGAATTTCTCCCCCCCCCTTTCATTTTCAAGTGTTTAAAAATACAGAAAATAGAGGGACACGGTGGCACTAGAAGGAGGTGTTGTTGTCAGCATATGCAGTCATAAAAATCTATGTAAATAAAATTAGACTTTTGTCTGTTCATTGCTTGGAATTAAAAAAATTTGCAATTTCTATCCGTTTCAAGCATCTGGGAATCCAGTACGATTGTCAAAAAAGAGTTTGTCGGTCTGTTGTTCTCTCCGGGACGCTACTTTTGTTTGTACATCACGTAAAAATAACTGAAGCGAATGAAATGAAATTTGCTGACATGATAGGTGGTCACTCATCTTAAACTATAGACTACAAATTTTGTTTAAAATTTTGATTAGAATTTGAGATTTTGCGAAAATCGTTTCAAACTGTATAAATTTTTTCGCGCATCACGTAATAACGACTTATGTGAATGGAGTGGAATTTGGTGGCATAACAGGTGATCACTCAACTTAAACTATAGAAGTCGAATTTTTTGAAAATTTTTTTATTAGATTTTGAGATTTTGCGAAAATCGTTTCAAACTGCGTAAATCTATGTTCGCGCATCACGTAATAACGGCTAAAGTGAATGGTATGAAATTTGGTGACATGATAGGCGTTCACTCAACAACTATAGATGTCGATAATGAACTCTTGACTTGAAAAGCTCATTCAACCAAAATAACACTTTAATTAGTAAAATAAAAAAATTCTCTAATGTTAATTTTACTCATCACTTTGTTACTCTCTAACCTGTTATCTTTAACAATGCACAAAAATTAAATTTTGCTGTCATTTTGTCGATTTGTGCTATTGCCAATATACTAACTCCATTCTTTGCACTCAATGTTGCAATGCTGACGAAAATTCAGGCTTTTTGGAAATTTGCATTACTTACTAACCCGTCAACGACGGGTACTGCAGCTAATATTTTCACTTGATAAATTTTTTAAACAATTGCATAGCCCATGCGGGTATGCAAAATACCAAGAGTTAGGGTTTGGCTGTACACAAGGTATTGGGTAGGGTAGGGTACCCTCTGGAGGGAACCGAGTCAAACGGGTTTGCGGTTATCTAACCCTCCAGGGATTGGGTCTGGGTTATTCGTTTAGTTGGCATAAAGTGTTCAAATACTTTTAAAAACTTTGAGCTTTACCGTTTGCACAGGCGTCATCAAGGAGGTTCCTCACGTGGCGTCAGCTGCGAGGCATTCAAAGACCAACGAAAGCAAAAATGAATAGGTTCAGAAGAAAAATCTTTCTTCTGAAGATCTTCTGAGATGCCTTTTGAATTTTATTGGGAAATTGATTTTTGGCGTAATAAACACCACACTTGTGAACGCTACTTAGTAAAGTCAGACCCCATAGGCTTTTTCTTTTGATAAACACTACTCGCTGCTTACTTTTGCTTCTCTATATATGGTATAGTAACGTGCATTAAGGAAATTTTACAGCGAAAAACAAAGTTGGTATTATGAATAGATAGCACAATTTCTAAAGGGATCTTACTTAAAAACCTTTTTTATATGAGATTCACCATTCACCGCATATTATCTATCAGTTGATTGACTTAAACCACTTCACTTCACTTTGCAGATCTCCTGTCCAAAAGGATGCATCCAGATGCGCCAGATCAAGGCCGTTCGTTTCGTGGATCTGTCCATTGCCAAGGCTCATTTTCTCAGGCGAGAGTGCTGCGAAAAAAGAGAAAAAAAAAATGAACGAAGTGAAAGTTAGAAATGCCAATCTGGACCACGCCCGACTCTGGTAAAGGGGCAGGGAAGATAGGGGGGGGGAGGAGGGAGGAATGAAAGGAAAGTTTTCTATTAAAGGGTTGAGAAGAACATGTAGATGAGTCGAGGGCAAACGGTAAAAAGTGAAATCGACTAACTGTAGGGCAAAAATTTGTTCCCAAGAAATGCACTGGTTAGAAACTGGAAATTAGTTTCCTCTACTGTACCAGTTAAATGACGGACTTTTGCTCTTTCTCACCGACAATATCACGTAACCCATACTGACTGTGATCTAATCGACAACAGTCAGTCGCAATTTACTAATGATACCTTAAGTATGCGAGAGATTAGTAGTTTTAGTAGATTAAGTAGTTTTTTCTATGAACTGCACTTAGCAGTTTTCCTTTGCTGCTGAAGTAGGATGTTGATGTTGGAATGGGTTTACTACGATTAGAACCCCTGTAATAACCCATGGCTGAACAAAAATGTTGGCCGACTCTTCCAAGATTTTGGTTCAGCCTGTTTTCAATGCGTAAATGTATAAACATATATTTGTGAAATTAAATAGATGCTTAGATCACAAAATTAAACACATGCATACATACAAACATTTAAAACTAATTTAACACTCACTTCATACGATCTTGCATCATCACTGGAATTTCAGTGTTCTCGTGGTAATAAGTAATCCATTTTTTAAAACTTTCCAACAAAGTTGAAAAGTGTTTATGATTTCAGTTTGCCTGTCTGTCCATCCGTTCGTACTCTGATTGCCGTAAATATACATCGATTGCTATGAAATTTAAGTTATTTTATGTACCTTGCCATGTACTCTATTGAAAATTATGTATGTAGCATTTATAATTCTTCTACAGGAGATAACCCAAAAGAATTATGGCTCATTACACCGTATGGACAATCATTCTTGAAAGTGTATTTTAGAGATACTCGGCTATTCCAAATGAAACAGAACTGATACACGCTATTAAAAATGACTGGATAAAGTCGGAAATAGTGTCCGCATTATTTATTATTCTTCTACAGGCTCATTCAAAAGAATTCCAAGACATTAATCTCAATGTGCAGTTTAGCGACATTTATCCATTTCAAACACAATTTAATATATAAAAGATTATACCTGCTTACTCTTCATTTAAAGAATATAAGTAACACTTTAAATTCTTTTACAAGGTCTCACGAAGTTATTTAATTAGTAATATACAGCTGTTCTGAGGTTACCTCCAAAATCTCGCTAAGTTTGACGGTGATACATCGATGAATTTACCTCAAGAAGGATTGTTGTGTTGGAAAGTGTTTTATTATCGATCCCTCTGGCATGATTTATCTTTCTGGTTTTTGAAGTAAAACTTCTTTAGTGACGACTAGGGAGTAACTAAGATTTTTTTTCTGACGGAAGTAACGCTCAGTAAAGTAAGTCACGTACTTATATGTCATACTCCACGCCAAGCGCGCCCCGAAAAAGAAGAACCTCTGAAAAACCTACCTTTTCGACCTGCTTTCGCTGTTCGCCGAATTCATCGTGTAAAAGTACGTGGAACCTCTTAGGGAAAGAAATAGCGAGAAAAACAGTCAAGAGCATGGGCGCCGGCAGCATATGGCAAGGGGAGCAATGTCTCCCCCTGGATTTTTGTATGCAGTGTTTTCCCTTGCTTTTCTGCTCTTTCCAACATGGTAACCATACGTTCAAATAGTCTTTGCCCCCCCCCCCTGGAGTAGTCTTTGCCCTTCCCCTGAGAAATATTCTGCCGGCGCCCATGGTCAAGAACCGTATCTTTGAGACATCAATCTTTATTTATATATCAATAAGCGTTATGAAGAGACATCCAACATAATATTTTACATGTAATCCCAACCTCACAGGAGGTTCTCGATAATCCTTATTTTTAGATGAATAATATACAATACATGGTTTTGGATAATCACAAAGAAATGGAACCTGCCTGCAGTCGAACCGGAACACGAACAGTAGATGTAAATTTCAGTTTAAGAACACTTTTCCTGAATTCTAACCCAACTTCCAGACAGAACAAGGGATGGAACACCACAATTAAAGGGACAGTAGCTGCAAACGATCCTAAACAGCAGAGGGAAATTTTCGTTTAAGAACACTGTTGGAGGATCATACTTCGATCCCATGAATGTAAATTTATAAGAGGGGACTTCTCTTGGAAAGTTGGATACCGCCGTTGTTGCAAACAGACGGCGCAACGCACACTGGGTAACTGCGCATCTTCTGCTTCTGCGCATCTCAAGTTATTTATATTTCCATTGAGGCGAAGTAAATGGAGATCGTTGAATTAGCAGAACTTTAAAAAATTAAATACATAGATTTATGAACGTGATATATAGTAATTACGGGCTTCAGATGTGTTTTAATTACATAATTGTCTTAGAGTACCATTTCGTAATGAATATAGGCAATAGTTTCGAAGCGAAGTGATATTATTATTTGTCAAATGCCAGTTACATTGGCCGTTAGGCCATTAAACTCCTAACTATTATGTATGTCATGTCTGTTATTATTTTGCCCAAAAGCTGTATTTTAAGAAATGTTAGTAAATTTAGAAGAATGTAATTTGTGTCAACGCAATATTTATAATGATATATATATATATTTATACATAGTAATGATATACATATTTATAATGCTGTGCCGCACAGCCAGCTGTCGTCAAAAAAGGGTCTCTAGATCTGTGGCACGCGATGAACGTTTCGATCATCCGCCATCTTGCTGGTAATTAAGTCGAGCGATGGCAACGGCTGCCTTTTTTTCAGCATTGGGAAAGGGTTGCTCCTCAAAAGAGTTAACGAACACAACTTACAAAAGTCCTACACCGATCCCCCTCTATCCTGAATCTAAACCCTAATGAACTCGGTTCATTTTGATTCAAGGCCAGGGGACCTCCAGAAATAATTACGGAGGTCAGAATTAAATAACTCATTTCTGCTGAGAGGATCATTACACAGCCAGGCTGCCAATCACAATAAATATATTAGACGAGTAGCAAAATATTTCTGTAAAAAGAAAATGTAGGATCGTGATCTAAATATCTTAAGTGTATATCTTAAGTTTGGCATGCAAAGTGGCGTAAGCATGCTCAGTAATATTTTCCTTAACTTCTCCTCTAAGCATAATAAAACATGGTGTATCTGTTCTGACGATAAGTCAAGGACATACTATATAGAGGGGGAGAGATAGATAGGTGGTCTGGACATCCACCTTAGTCTACGCACAAACGGTATTTATGCACCTTTTGCATCCATCTCTAAAAATATTATGCGGTTAAAAAATTTAATTTTATATAATTTTTTAAAACTTAATATAATTTAAAAAATTAATTTTTCAAATTCTGTGATTCAATGAGTATCAAATATAATTTACTATAAATAAAAATAAAAATTTTTAGTGCTATTGAATTTTTTTACAAAAGAGTTGCCTTGGACAGAGGACTCTAAAACTTATTCGTGTTACATTTGGAGAAAACCACCCAAAAGTTCAGACCGTTAGATCGACAGTCGCGAGTTAGTTTTGAACGCCGAACCTTCACTCATCTACCATGCTCAGTGTCTTATCCATTCGTCCATGGTGGGTCCAAAATACACTTTTAATTAAAAAGAAATTACCTTCATAGGAAGAAACGTTGGCCACTCACTGGGTACCTAGTAATAGAATGACCATGGCCAACAGGTTGGGCCTTTCAGGTGGTGAATGCCTAATGGACAAGTGCCCGCCAGTTATTAAAAATAAATAAAAGGTTAGTGCGATTTAATGCAAAAGTATACTTGTCAGTTTACCGAATTATTTCAAATAAAAAATAAGATTCGTATTTGCTAATGCATTCTAACGAGTCTAGAAAATTGGCCATATGTCCTGCATTTGGCAAACAAAAAACCGTTAAGACAGGAAAGCCAGATGCCGTAAAGCAACATCATACACCAGTGACGGATATAGAATTTTTTTAAAGGGAAAGCAGCTTTCTTTATTTGGGAGAGCTTGGGCTGAAGTATTTTAGCCAAGAGATACTTCAATCTAGGCATCCAGGTTGAATCACTCACTCCAGTATTTGTTTCTGCTTAAATGTATCAATCTGCGCGCGCCGTTGCATTTGCGCTAGTGTACTATCGTTATGATAAACCAAAACTTTAATATAGTGAAAAGGAGTGGGTCGTGCTTAGCCAAACTTTTCAAACCATTCAAGAATAGATTCCAAGATGTTTCGGTTCCTTTGCCGAAAAAAGAAGACCAAAAACGAATTGAGAACAGCAGAACTACATACCGCAATGCAATTTCATCTGCGCTGTCGGCTACTTATGGTTCGCGGGGAAACAAACACGTCAGGATGAGTCATCTCGGTTTCTAGTATCCTTACCCTATCCCCTCCGCTGAATTCATCGCTGTCAAAGAATGTAACGTACGACATTGGAATGGGAATCTGAGGACACATACGTGGCACACGTGCTGGCGGATTTTAATCAAATCCTCACGTATAGGATTTTATTTCAATTCCGACTGCTGATCCTTTGCCCAGAGAGAATGGAGAAGGCCCCCTCCGTGAGGGGTTGCAGGCGATTTAGAAGTGAACAGTGAGGGGGGGGTCTTTCACTGTTCACTTCAAAATATCTATTTTAGCTTATTAAAATGCAATAGAAATAACCCCTCACTAAAAAAGTGGTCTTTTTGGAACTCAATGAACTTGTCTGTTCACTGATCAACGGACTTGCACCACTTTACAGCTAGCTATGCCTCCAACCCGCCGTTCTGTTGTCGATATATATATATGTATAACCGTTACCCAAGGCCAGGGTTTGGAATCATCTTCTTTTTCTTGATTTAGCCGATCGAAGCGAATGCGGTAATTAAGTACCCTGGAGCTATGCATCGAAAAGGAAAGGGGGAAGATTTTTACCAAGGACGTTCTCCCGTCAAGAGAGTTAGTTCTCTGGTATTTTTTTACTCTTCGAATACGTGAGCACGAAAAAAGAAGAGGTGTTTGTGCATGCCAAGTCAATTTGCAAGAGAAAGGGGCACGTGTAAATAATTGCCCTAAAAAAAATCACGAGAGGTGGATGCATTGCTTGTCAAAATGAACAGGCAAATGGTGGTATGATCTGATCATTCGTAATGTATCCCACTTAAAATATCGGAGAAATAATGACTTCAGAGATGGAGATTTATTTACAAGGTCAGCATTCTTACTAACAGGCATGCAGGGTCTGCTTTACTTACTAAACGAGCTTAACGACCGTCAACCCATAATACAAGGACACCCAAAAAGGCATCCAAAGTACGTCTTATTCAGTACAGTAAAATGTTTTCTAATGAGCGGAATATTTCATTATCCGAGATCACGTTGACTAATCCTTACGGTTTAGTACATTGAAAATTTATTACAATAAGCGAGATTTTCCTTTAACAGATATTCTATTAAGCGAGTTAGACAGTACTTCTAAATGTTCTGTATACAGAGTTCCTGCACATCTACTTTAAAGACGTTAATAGATTTTTTAACGGACGTCTCTCGGAGTTAATAAATGATGAGCAGAAAAATCTTTAAGTTGGAAGTTCTCACTTCTAGAGTGTACAGAAGACTAGGCATTGTTCATCGACCGAAGAAGATAATAGTCCGAATGCCAAAGACACGTTAGTAAAGTTTGGCTGGGAAGTTTTGGAGCAACCGGCCTATAGCCCTGGCACAGCCCCTTCGGACTATCATTTATTTCCGTCAATGAACAAAACCTTGTTTTCTGTACGCTTTCCCATAGTGGACGAAGTATGAAAATCCATTGCTGACTTCATCGCATCAAAAGATGAATCCTTCTATGCTACTGGCATCCGTGCGCTACCTGACCGTTGGCGGTGGGTGATGGGAAATAATGGAGATTACTTTGGCGATGAAAGGTATTATTGCATATTCATTTCTTTGACACGCTTTTTAAAACTTATTACTAGACCCATTATACGAAAAGTCACATGAAAATTTAATAATTTTTTTTTGCTCAGTTTCTGAGCAGAAAGCCAAGATGAAATTTTTTTTGGGATTCAGTGGCATACCATCTTAATAACATATAAAAATTTAAAACGTGCTTCTGATCAAACATGCCGAAAAAATTTCATGATGTTTTTTAGAAAATGTAATAATCATGCATAAACTATAGAAGATACACTAATTTTGACAAAATTTTTGGAATCAGCTTAAAAAGTTACGCCGAGAAAGAAATTCAAAGAAAAAATGGCGTATCTTGCAAAAAACTTAGCAATGTGCATAATTAATTTCTGGGTAGTTAATAGTCGTAGAACCTGCAAAAATGAGATTCGAGTTATCTTAGCCTATAAATCCTCTACATAAAATTTGAGGAAAATTTAAGTTGGTGTGGTGAACTGCACTGCTTGATCTGGCGTGGACCGACATCTATGCAAACAGTTTTTATTTCAGTATAAGAATTACTTCAGTGGCCGATATCAGAAACTGATAAAGCATTATTAATCACAAACGCATGTTCAAGAGGAAGTATAATTGCATTATCTAACAGAAAAACGCTGTTTCTCTTACAAACCACTATGGTACATTTGATAAGGGACCGTCCATAAATGATGTCACGCTTGGAAGGGGGGGGGTAACATGAAGTAGGACATCACACATTTCGGTTAAAATTACAACATTTAAAATTAGCAGGTTAAAATTTGAAAGTATTGAGGGTATTTTTTTAATCGAGGCAAAAACATTTTTTTTTTTTCGCTTACATTCCCTTCTTTTCGGAAAAGGTATTGAGAGTAAGTAGTTTCTAAGAATTTAGTAGCTGCAGAAATCTTTCACTTAAAAAAGAAAATTCCTCCTGTCACACTCTTGAAATCTCAAAAGGTATATTGCCCCAACTGGAGGGAACTTTGCTTCCAATGTCATGTTGAAGAAATACATGATTGGTATTCATAAAATCACAAAGTATCAACCAGAAGTTGGCAGAGTTAGACCACTTCGTATGGGAGCACGCAGACAACAAGAACTGATGGCTGTGGTTGCTTTAAACGAAAACATAGAATTTGCAGTTTAGGTGGATGAGAATGGCATTGACATTAGAGGGCTTACTATACCTGAGTATGAGAGCAATGTCGAAATGCCCGTGTACTGGATGAAAGAGCGCATGTTTTCTCCATGCGAGGAAGAATCGTAATAGAAAATGATTCCAAGTAATTTCTATGTTTGCGTTTATAATTTTATAAATGTATATATAATTAATGGAACAAGAGAAATGAGATGGTGATTCCATTTGAGTAAAGCTAATATTAAGACATTGTTTTCATTATTCGAATGTGTTTTAGAGTATTTTGTGTTCATAAAGTAAAGAAAAGACTTCAATATACATCAAATTCCAAAATTAAATACTACTGTTTTCAATTGCTCTTTTATTATAATGATATTTTATTACTTTTGCAGTATATTACTTTTTTTGTAAACCTTAATCTTATTTTATAGAAAATAGTACACAGACCATTACTATTGTTATGCTCAAACTTTCATTAAAACACATAGTTAAACTTTAAAAATATAACTTGAAATATGATCTATATTGTGCTTTGTTTCTGAACAGCACGTGTATGTTTATGAAATATAGCGTGACATGTGACAAAGGGGGGGGGAGGGGTATGATGAAGTGTGACACTTTGTGACAAAGGGGGAAGGAGGGCATGTTTAAAATATTGAAAAAAAGAGTGGCATCATTTATGGACAGCTCCTAAGACGTTAATTAAATACACCAGAGTATTTGTGAAAACCGACCACTGAGTTTTCGATCAAGTATAATGTGCAGGCACCAGTAAATGCCTATTTTTATTAGTGCATTTAATGCGTTGTCTGACATTTGGTCTTGAATTCTTGAATTAAAAATATGGTGCCCCACCCCAATGCCTGAGTGGTTAAGACTGCACATGGCTGATGGTTGAAGTGTGAAGGTCGTTCGTTTGACCCTACCGCGATGTAACGGTCTGGAGTTTTGGTTGGTTTTCCCCAGATATAACGTTAATACGTGTCAGAACCCCCTAAAAAATTCTTCGACCAAGGCACCCTCCCCGTAGGCAGATACCCCTCGTGTAGGCTTGCCATAAAACTAAATACTAAAAACATAGTATCGTTTTGTTTGAATCACATAAGCATCACAAATCTAATTTCAAATAGTTATCACTATGAAATCATAGATACAATCGAGCTCTCTTTTGTATCTCTATGAAATCTGTATGAATGTTGCTGCCAGAGAATATACTACAATAATATTATATATATAGTATAAATGTGAACACACAAACACAATATTTAAACGCCATGCCATTCTCATCATATTCACAGAAAGCAGAAAGGCAGTCAAATAAACAAACCGAAGTTGTAAAGCCTTCCGAACTATGGTAATTTCATTTATGAAAATATTGAAGAGCTACAAGAAATTAATTGCACATTGCTCCAATCAGTTTTCTTTTTAAAACCTCCATACATTCACAAAAAAAGAATTCAAAATCTCCGAGCTTTTATCATATACGAACCTGCACCGCTCCACTTCTCCCTAAAAATTTACGATCCATGTTTTTGTAATTCCAGGCATTGCTTCTATCATACTTTTCGAGGCGCACAGGCCCATAACATCTCATTATTCTGAAGAGATCTCGCCCAAAACAATGGGGAAGAAGTTTATTTTCTCCCGAGTTTTTTGTCATGCAAGAAGTGTCAAATTCTATTCCGTGGCATTGGCCTACAAATTTCTCGGAGAAGTTTCCTTTTGTCCTTTCCTTTCCTGAAAAAAAAAAAAAAAAAAGTATGAAATTTCATAGGTTTTGTGATTTATGGGCGTAACGTATGTTTGTTTCTATTTCTGTTTCCTGTGAATGAATAAATTATTTGGAGAAGAAACTGGCTCGAGTGATAGGACGTGAATATCAATTTCAATTTCTAAAAAATACTTTAAACAAGAAATGTAAGCAGAGATCAACTAAGTCAATTGGGGCAGATATTTGCTACAGGGGGCCCTTTTACATGTACCCATTCAGTTTACAAAAATAAAAAATCCTGGTGCAACAGGTTTACTAAAGTTCCAGGCTTTCTACTCTGCTTGGAACGTTTGCAACTGAAAATGGATGCTTGGATGCATGGAACGTTTTTGCAAATGAAAATTGACAAACCTTTGACACTTCCCAAAATGATTATATTGACTATCATAATTTTACTCTGCTTTATTAAAAAACAGCTTAGAGCGAATAATGTACGTGATGATGGAATGTTGTAAAACGGTACGAATAAACGAATATTTTGCGTATATATGCATACTGTTCCAGTATTTAATTTTTTTTAAATAATTTATTTAACGCCATACTGTCCACAACACGAAAAGCGTAACGCTTCTGTAGTTGTAAATACAGTTGTGTGTAAAATTGAAATGTTCGTCTAGTTCTTTGTCGTGTACCATAGGCTTACAAGATTACAATTTTTTTTAAAGCAGAATGGAGTCATATATCACAGTAATTTTCATGAATCCTGTGGCTAAATAAGTGTTATTCTTGGAAATATCGAGCTGCTATTTTGGCGAGATTTTTTAAGCAGTTATTCAGAACGTCCTGTCATATGGACGGTATTGGTGGTAGAACTTTTACAGCTTAAGTCCGGAAATTAATCTTTCCTACGCACCTACTTTAAAAAAGATGTTTGAATTCCTTCATCACCTTTTCAAAGCCTTAATTTCGTTTTCAAAACTTTTAATCCAGTTACCCAAATAAATCTGTTTTGTGAGATAATTGTTCCCCATTCAAACTTCAAAATGCAGCCATTTAAGATTTCTTTTCATCAGCTTATCTCTTCTGATCTATGCTTTTTTATCACAATTCCCCTTGTTGGAACTCGATTATGATTTCAGACCTATACATTCGTGAAGCCATGTTTCTATTTTTTTGTACTTGAAGTCCCACTATATACACACATCCTTCAAGTATAAAAAGAGCAGCTGCCAAAATTACAATTCAGTTCGAGTTATAGAATTAATGTATCGGCAAATAACACTCAACCATGGGCGTAGCCCTTTTTCTTTACATCGAGATGGTAGCCTTTTGAAATCCGCTTTCAACGTCCTTGGTTTTTATTATTTTTTTTCTTCATCACATAATCTATGACAACTAATGAAGGCTAAGAGATTATCAGAGGCCCATAATTTTTTATTGGGGGAATAGCAATTGTACAAAGAAGCCCCCAAGCAGCCTTTTTGCAATGTCATGTACTTAGTATATTTTATGTCGGAAGAGCAATGCCGTTGGGGAAATGAAAAAGTCATGAAATAATTGGTCTCGTATCCAAAGATAATTTTTTTTTCAACTGTAATATGTTCAGGTTACGGCAGGGATATTAAGTTAAGAATCTGAAAGCATCCAGATAATAATTTTGGGAAGCAGAACACAGTATGTTAAGTGTGTATGTGTATGCTATTAGAAACCATTAAGATTGATTCTGCAGTAATTTTGACATTAATGAAAGCCGCTCATAACAAAGGGGTCACATATAAAGATGTACATAATAATGATAATTTTACACTAAGTTTGAATAATAAGTATTTAACATGTCTTTAGAATAAAAAATTGGTAGACGAGTGAACATTACTTGCAAAACTGCATTTGACATTTCGCTTCAAGGAAAATAACTATAATGTAAAATATAATTATACTTAGTTGTTTATAAAGACTTCATTATAACAGATGAAGCTATTGTCATTAATTAAATTAAACAGTCATTTTGCTAACATAACACTAAAGAGAATACTTCAGTAAATATATATATTACACATGTAAAAGCATCCTTTTTATCAGTCAATATTTATACCTCATACTTCTGACATTATTCGGACTTTTGTCTTTCATTACGCATGAAAATGCAAAATGCAAATTAAAAATACCATTTTATTTTCAGACTTGTGTACTCAATGACTTAAATACGCTTATAAATAAAAGTGAAGTTATTGCCAGTATTCCCGAAAATGCTATTAAGATTTTTACTGATGGTAGCAAAATGGCTAGGCTTGCAGGTAGTGGCATATATATAGTGACCCCTATGACAAAATGTCAATTAGCCGACGTAACCCGGACTTCTGTTCAGTGTTTAGAAGTGAGCTAATTGCGATTAATGAGGGGCTTGAGGCTGTCCTATCAATGAAGGATTATGGAGAACTTTGGATTTTATCAGATAGCCGTAGCTCACTTCAACATCTTCACAAATGGTTTCTGATAAGTGACATGACAAGCATCTCAATCTTAAATAAACTAAATGAGATATCGCAGCATCACGAGATTCATTTACAATGGATCCCTTCACATGTGGATATCCATGAGAACGAGCTTGCAGACAAACTTGCAAGGGAGGGATGCAATCACCCGATTCCAACTTCATCTTCCCTTACCTTCCAGGAGTGGTACTCCCGAAAAAATGAACAAATTATGGCGGATTGGAGGATTCCTCCAACTCACCACTGGTATATGGGTAAGAAATCGGGAATTGCCCTTGCCCTCGAGTGTGATAGAGGTTCCTCAACTGCACTAACAAGACTTGCCAGTGGGCACATTAAGTGCCTCTCATTTCTGGAGGGAGAAAGAAGTACGACTCCTGCTCAAAGTGCGGCGTACAAGAGGCTTCGCCTCGGCACATTTTGGATTGTTTGGGCCTCTCTAGGGAGGACATCTATGCAACTCCCCTTCTTGTGCTGGACTTTTTAAGAGTCAATGGAATTCTGGATCTTGTCTGACTCCGTCAGACTTTGGAGGATAAGAAAGAAGAAGATAAATAAAAGTTGCCTGTAAAAATGCAGTCAGAAGCTAAAGATTGAAGGGTTTGCTGCAAAAAATTGGATTCTCCAACTGTTTCAAATTTGCGAAAAACTGTAAAAGAAAGGAAAAAATGTTTGAGAAGACACTTTTTTGACGACAGCTGGCTGTGCCGCACAGCCAGCTGCGTCAAAAAAGGGTCTCTAGATCTGTAGCACGCGATGAACGTTTCGATCGTCCGCCATCTTGCTGATAGTTAGGTCGAGCGATGGCAACGGCTGCCCTTTTTGCAGCATTCGACAATATATCCAGCTGTTCTCGCATTCTTCCATTTTTCAGCAGATGTCAGTGCTGTTAAAAATAATCGTGACAATTTTTTTTCGGGAAATGACGTGCTAAAAATAAAGGATTCTCGTGTATGTCACCCGCAACTATTTTTATAGAAATCAAATCTATCCTTCGTGACTGGCAACAGTCAAAGCGTCAGAGTTTGGTGTTCCTAGAGCGGGAACACTGCGCGTTAAAGGGTTAAGACATCGCTTTTAAGAGTGCAATATACAAACTCGGTCCCATTTCTTCGTCAAGGTTATCTGCCAAAAGCATTTAATTTTTGTTGAGCAAGACTCAGTATTTCTCCTTACAGTGATCCTTTCCATCTCAACGAATTTTAGGTATTCATCCAGGAGTATTCTTCGTTTCGACTTCCATACGGTGGCAGATTAAATATGACCGATTGTAAAGGGTTTTCCAATAGGGATGATACAATTTTAAATGGTTAGAATGACAACACTGCGTATCCTTTTTTCACATTTCTTGTGTCATTTGCGCTGAGTATACTTTGCCATTTAATCAAGGAAAGATATACGCTTGAACAACTTTTCAAAATTATTAAATTGTTCCATCAAAATCAGTGTTCGTATATGAATATTGAGAAGAATTCATGGACGATATAATTCAGCTGAATAACACCAAATGTATGTGAAAGAGCGATGGAAAATTGAGTTGACAGAATGTGGTATGTACAGAGAAGTCATGGTGCTCATATGAACGATATTATTTTCGTACTTAATGGCATAATGTAAGCTTTATAAATGTGTCTCACAGAATAATTCATGCCTTTTTTTTATTTTAAAATTGTATCACTCTTAATGGAAAACCCTTTACAATTAAATTATAAGTACTACGTATCGTCTTGGCTTTATGTTTTTTTCTTAATTTGTTATTTGTTAATTTGAATTCTTATTCTACTAATTTATATAAATTATAATATAAATTAATTATAGGCAGACTTGTTACATAAACATTTAGAATTTTGCTTTGCTTTTAATATAAACTCTGTTTAAGAAGCCATTTTTAAGTGGCTCTTGAGTGATGTACTAACGACGTTCGGCTGTATGCAAGGAGGCATTGCGGCTCATGCGTGCTTGCATAAAGCTCTATATTTCATATTTATTGGTCATAAATCATCGTGGGATTTTATTACCGTACATATTACCTTGTGAAAAGACATTCATGCATACGGCGAAAACTTTACAACCCTGGAAATCTTTAGCGTCTGCACCTATTGTTTTCAAGGAAGGGAAATAAAACCTTCTATGTGCTACTGTTTACTAGATCCTTATGTATCAGCAACTCTTGTGTCGGTGACTTTTGCGCACTGTCCAGATTTTTTATTTCAGAACAAGATAGTTTCGACACCGAACAAATCAAACGTTCTTCGAGGCACTGCGAAAACGAAATTGCTTCTTGAAACTATCTGAATGCACTGCTTTTTTTTAAGTGCTCTTCAAACAGATTAAGAAACTGACTTCCTCTCTTGAAAGTGTTTGACGCGTGCAAAGAGAAAAACGCCCCTCTTCCATTTCTTTTTCTTTCCAAAATTCAGGAGTAGTTCTTTGAACCGTTATTTCGAAACACTGGCATTTCTCTCGCGATCAAAGAGGCTAAGAAAAAAAAAAAAAAAAGAACGTGAGATATTTCTAATATTTGTTAGAAATCGTCAGTCCTCTTAGTTCTGCAATGTCATGACCCTTTGAGGCGCAACCCTTCCCCATTGCTGGAAAAAAGGGCAGCCGTTGCCATCGCTCGACTTAACTACCAGCAAGATGGCGGACGATCGAAACGTTCATCGAGTGCCACAGATCTAGAGACCCTTTTTTGACGACAGCTGGCTGTGCCGGAATAGTCAGCTGTCGTCAAAAAAGGGGTCTCTAGATCTGTGGCACGCGATGAACGTTTAGATCGTCCGCCATCTTGCTGGTAGTTAAGTCGAGCGATGGCAACGGCTGCCCTTTTTTTCAGCATTGGGCAATCTATCCAGCTGTTCTCGCATTCTTCCATTTTTCAGCAGATGTCAGTGCTGTTAAAAAGAATCGCGACAAATTTTTTACGGGAAATAACGTGCTAAAAAGTAAAGGATTCTCATGGAGCTATGTCGCCCGCAACTATTTTTATAGAAATCAAATCTATTCTTCGTGACTGGCAACAGTCAAAACGTCAGAGTTTGGTGTTTGCGTGTTAAAGGGTTAACAAGGACGCAATAATAATTTCGTTCAATAGCTGTCCTAACTGATTCTCTTAAATATATATATAAACAGAAACCAATGGAATTCAGTCATCTTGTTAGAGAACTTTTCACCTAATTTTCACTTATTCACCTTATTTTCACTAACTTTTCACTTATTTCACCTAAAGAAAATGTACAATAGAGCAAAAATGTTACCCTGAGAATTTTTTTTAACCAAGCCTTCCACAAAAAATTACCGCATCCGCCACTGTTGAATGCGTATTTCAAGTCATATATGGAGCATTCCAGGCATACGGCATATGTAAGACTAATTTATAAATGCAGATAATCCTCCAGGTCACGGGTTAAGATTTGCCAGGTTCTCATCCGAAATTTCCAATTTTCTCCGACTTTTTCTGTTAAAGCTAAATTTTCTAACTACTAGCCGCCAAGGCAGCCAGCTTCGCCACCCCACACCTCTACTCATTTGAATGAAATTCATGTTTCTTTGTTTAACAGTATTTGTCATTAAATCTATTTAGTGAGGGTTGCTACATATTTTAGGTGTCATCATAAGAGCCGATGTTGTAACAGCAAATGGCTAAAATGTGCTTTAGCCCAATGCATGGTGACATTTTTTAGATGTGCGATTAATGCGCCAAGTATTGTAAATTCGATATTTTTAAGCTGTGAAAAAGTCCCAAAGATCTTGCATTTGCTTGTATCCATTATTATTATCTTGTAATCTAGTTACTGCGTGACATGTGCTTGTTCCATTTGATGTTATTGAACTGTTAATTCGTATTTTTGCACATGCGTTATACTATTGCACTAATATTTACATCTAGCTGTGGCCGTTCGCATCGTAGAAATATCGTCGTTATTGGTACCGCATACGTTAGCGTATTATATAAGTAAGTAGTTTTTAAAGATTTCCTTGATCCGTAATCGCCGAAAAATCTCTTAGCATCATCCAGATCTAATCGCACGATCATTATCTACAGGCGAATTCTATGAAAACACGCAATAGGTTTTATGACGCACAATTTAACTGTCGGCAATATTACTGCCAAATTGAAATGTCATTCCACCCCCCCTCCCCCAACTCCCGGACACGGTACCATGTTTTGCATCTGCACTCTTAAACCAATACCCTTCCTCCCTCACTTACCTGTAATGCTTCTGTGGAGTATCCCCAGTCAAAACGTTTGCATTAACCCATTGAGGCGCAACCCTTTCCAAATGCTGAAAAAAAGGGCAGCCGTTGCCATCGCTCGACTTAACTACCAGCAAGATGTCGGACGATCGAAACGTTCATCGCGTGCCACAGATCTAGAGACCCCTTTTTTGACGACTGCTGGCTGTGCGCGCACAGCCAGCTGTCGTCAGAAAAAAAATCGCTCCAGTAGATCATTCATTTACGTTCGCATAGTCTTAGTTTATGGTGAAAGAAGCATTTTTAATAACTCATGGAACATTTTATTTATAAATATTAATTTATTCAAGAGAAAAATATGAAATACCCATAAGATTTAATTACATATACGTATTCATCCATTTTGATGAAATGTAGCCAGTATTATAAGTAAACAAAAAATCACAATTATTAAGTTTCCAATCAGAGCATAAAATATGAAAGTAAGCATACTTGAATAAACTATTTCAAAAAATATAATAATTATAGCGAGACATTCTAAATAAGTTTGAAATTTTTGCAGGAAAAAGTAATGATAGCATACTTGAATAATTTATTCATACTCACCTGCAATTCAAACCTCATTTTTAAGCTCTAAATATTTACAAAAAACAAACAATTATGAGAACTATGAAACCGAATATCTATGTTGACATCAGCGATCATTTGGGGGGGGGTAATTAAAAGAATAACCTAAAAGAAAAGTTCTCTAACAAGATGACTAAATTCCATTGGTTTTTATTTACAAGAAACAATTACTCTGCTAAAATTAATAAATTAATGGTTTCTTTTAAAAAATCATTCTGTAATTATTATATGTAAATTTATAGATGGAGGTTTTTTTTACATAAAATTATTATCTATACTGACATATAACAATATATATACAGTGGAACCATCTTATACAACCGACAATACACACACAAGTGTGAGTGTGTGTATAAGAACTTTTCCCAGATTTGATCAAACCTTTTAAGTGGGAAACGTCTTAAACGAAAAGCACTAAGAATAAATGATAAAAAATATAAGCACATTTCTTTTATAAAGAACAATTGAAGTATTATAGTTTTATCGTTTCTTAAAATGAAATTTCAAAAGTACGAACAGGAGTGTCATATAACAGCCATCCCTAACTTAGCGTCCATATGAGCTAATGATTCAAATGGGTTACAAATATTAAAATAAATATAATTTTTAAATGTAGCGTACTCAAGTATATGTAATTTTAAAATTCAGTTTAGGAAATTCTAAAAAAGCTTTGCATTACGAAACTCAACAGCTGTCAAAAAAGTGCTTGTGATAGTAAAAGGGGCCTCAAAGTTAGTGGCCCTGGGCCCCATTTAAATATGGTCAGGCTTTGGACTTACCGTACCGCCTTTCCTCTGTTTACTTCTTATTTTCTGTCTTCTATTCTTCTCTGTTTTCCTTTTCTTTCCAGTTTCTTTCTTCATCCTCTACTTTGTGTGGATTGTTTTTTTTTTGCTGTCCTAATTTTAAAAGGTTACGTGTTTGTGTGTATTGTAGACTGCTGATAGTATACCAGGAACGATCACAAAGGAGACGCAAGGTGAACGGTAAAGGCTTCAGGCAAATTGTACCCTGCCTCCTCGGGATGGAATACCTCCTCAAATACAGCACTGCAGTTCTGATTGAAAAGTAATTCGTATCGTAAATTTATACGAGTCGCGAAATTCTCGCGGGAAATCTAGCGCGAGACAAGACTCTGTCTCTTCTCGCAAGAAAAACCTGTCTCGTCTCGCAGAACGCGAGACAATGCGAGATTTCTCGCATCTCGCGTCCATCCCTATCTCTAGCCCAATTGAACTCTTTGAAAAGCTGTTCAAAAGTTGCATGATTTCCTAAAAGAACAGCCGTAATTCCTTTGCCGAATCGTTTGCTTTGTTAGATCTCCGTAGCTATGGGCCCTTGCATTGAGACGACAGTATACAAGTTCCCTATCCCTCCTGCAGCAAACAATCCTCTTGTCTGCCCGTTTTTCAGCATTGGGCAGTCTATCCAGCTGTTCTCGTATTCTTCTATTTTTTAGCAGATGTCAGTGCTGCAAAAAATAACCGTGACAATTTTTTTACAGGAAATGACGCGCTAAAATGTAAAGGATTCTGGTGGAGCTATGTCACCCGCAACTATTTTATAGAAATCAAATCTATTCTTCGTGACTGGAAACAGTCTAAAGTCAGAGTTTGGTGTTCCCAGAGCGGGAACACTGCGCGTTAAAGGGTTAACTCTCCTCGGTTTACTGCCGATTGGAGGCCCCACCATGGCAGAGTAGATAAAACATTGAACATTGTAAATGACTGAAGTGTGAAGGTCCCGCATTCGGACCTACCTCTCGGCTGTCCATCTATCGGTCTAGAGTTTTGGTCGCCATTATCCAGATGTAACGTGATTACGCGTTAGGCCCCTTAAAACGTCCTCCGAACAAAGCACTCAGCGCGGTAGGCAGATGCCCATCGTGTAGGACTGCCACAGCACAAAACACACCCATTGTCAATTGGAGTAAAAATTATAAAAACTCTGAGTTGAAGAAAAAATAGTCCAAGTTTGTTTATTCACATGTCTACTGTATACAAACTGCCTAATCCGGGGATTTAAAGGCTTAAACATTAAAAATAATTAAATTCGGTGATTTTATGGACGCTAACTAGTTATATAAATGTAGCTTCTTTCGATGTTCAAGAACATAGATTTGCTCTCAAGAAATGCAAAGCTCGAGATACAGCTGGAGAATTCAAATAGCTGATTTTTTCCCCCAAATTAAATGGATTTATGAAGCTCATACCAAAGGAAATTATTCATTTAATTTATGCCAAATAATTTAGGTATCCTTGCTGAAACCAATAAATATCTTACAACACTATGGAACGATCACTTATAATTATGAATTTCATTTGGAGGATCGAGATTTCCCTTGACACAATTTCGCATTTGTGTACAACTGAATATCCGAAATTCATTCAGCAGATATAAGAGAAGATTTACTGCCAACAATAAATTTTTGAAAGAACCTGTATGTACAAATCAAACTATTAAGCTTGTTTAGTAATTATTGGGCGTGACTGTAGAATTACAGACGATGTTTTTTTTATTCCGATTAAATTATCTTAATGCGGAATAAACCAGAAGCGGTAGCTAATAATCGTGTTTCCCGTAGAAATTAATCAAATGTTGGTAGCTATTATCCTTAATGCTGTAGCATTCACGAAACTTTTATCCTTGGATTAATAGTCGAAAAAATGTGGCACTCTGTCCAAACCTTTTATTGTTTCATTAAGTATTAGCATTTTGTGTATTCACTCAATTAGTTAATGAAATAACAAAGGATGATAAATGAACAGTATATCCATATCACAACCCTGAGAAATCCTCATTAAATTAGTGATAAATACTACTACTGTATGATTCATTGCACTCAGATTTAATAGACGTATACTGCTTTAGCTTTTTCTGTTCCTCTATCCAAGTTGGATATAGATAAATAGATATCTGAATTGGAAGAGCGGGAAACTGACCCTCTGAAGGTTTACGATTAACCTTTGAGGCGCAACCCTTTCCCAATGCTGAAAAAAGGGCAGCCGTTGCCAGGCACAGCCAGCTGTCGTCAAAAAAAGGGTCTCTAGATCTGTGGCACGCGATGAACGTTTCGATCGTCCGCCATTTTGCTGGTAGTTAAGTCGAGCGATGGCAACGGCTGCCCTTTTTTCAGCATTGGGCAATCTATTCAGATGTTCTCGCATTCTTCCATTTTTCAGCAGATGTCAGTGCTGTTAAAAATAATCTTTTTACGGAAAATGACGTGCTAAAAACTAAAGGATTCTCGAGGAGCTACGTCACCCCCAACTATTTTTATAGAAATCAAATCTAGTCTTCGTGACTGGCAACAGTCAAAACGTCAGAACTGGGTGTTCCCAGAGCGGGAACGCTGCGCGTTAAAGGGTTAAGAAATTACGATTCGCAAACTACTTACAATCACAATCTAAAAAAAAAAAGTTCTTGCAAAAGTTTACACCTGACTTTTTTGGTTTAAGCTTTTTATGTCAACCACTTAATTTAGTTTGTCACTGCTATTTTCGCCACAGGTTGGTTGGGGCTGGGAAATCTTTTGGAAAAGTAGAGATAAAGCAATTTTTTTTTTTCGATCCAGATAGAGAAATTGAGAATGCTAATAAGCAAACAAATTTTTCAGCGTTTTAACAGATATTAAACAAAACTTTTGAC
The DNA here is from genome assembly GCA_038373885.1 of Cheiracanthium punctorium. Lineage (NCBI taxonomy): Eukaryota > Metazoa > Arthropoda > Arachnida > Araneae > Cheiracanthiidae > Cheiracanthium > Cheiracanthium punctorium. Next base: position 12,044 of record JAWZYV010007322.1, on the reverse strand, counting down.
CAGTCGTTAAAATAACAACAACATTTTTTTAAGCAAAATATTCTGTTGTAAATGCTTCAACAGAAAAATACTTTTGATTAACAAGATCTTTAATTAGATTAAACAGAAATTGGACATGCAGAACGTATATCTTTTAATTTAAATCAAAAAGATCACGAGATATAATTAGTAAAAATGTGAACATAAACTCAATTATTTTGATAAAAATGTTCCAGATTCGTTTCTTCTTCTTTTAAGTAGGAATGACTTTATCGATGAGTTCAGAGAGATAGAGAAAAAGGACTGAAAGAATTAGTTTTATAAACATTTGCTGAAAAAAGTTAAATTAATTAACGCTCATACCCTAGTTTGACTGTTCTTCTTCCTATAAAACCGCTCCTACGGGCAACCGGAACAAATAAAAATAATTGGATTTTTGCCCCATCATGGCCGAGTGGCTAAGACACTGAACAAGGTAAATGGCTGAAGTGTGAAGGTCCACGGTTCAGGCCTACAGCGCTACTGGCGATCTATCGGTTTGAAGTTTTAGCGCTTATCTCACGAGCTAGCGTGAATGTGCGTTAGAACCCTTTAACCCTTTAACGCGTAGTGTTCCCGTAAAAGAAAAATTAAGAATTCAAGAATTTTTGTCAAGAATTATCATCGTACGCTAGCATGCACGATCATATAAAAGCGTCTGCAATTCATTTTGACCAGCGGCGAGTCTATTTTGGCCAGTTTTTGCATGCTGTCTGTACGTACGTGTGTACGTACGTATGTATATATGTACGTAACTCGCATATCTCAAAAACTATTGGTCGTAGAATGTTGAAACTTTATATTTAGAATTGTTCTAACATCTAGTTGTACCTCCCCTTTTGGTCTCAATCGAATGGATAATTTATGTACCAGGACCTCCCGAAAGATTCGAAATACATTAAGCTCTATGGACCAAAATTCATTAAAGCGTATTTTAGAGGTATTGGGCTATTTCAAACGACTCAGAAGTGATATATGCTGTTAAGAGTTACAAAATGAATTTCTCCATTAAAAAAAGTGTCTTTATCATTTATAGTTCTGCTACAGGAACACTCAAAACATTTTCAATACATTACGGTCAATGGCAATTTTAGATATACATTCATCCATTTCCAGCACAATACCGTCCTACCATACAGTTAGGTAATGCTCCGACCGCGGTCACGTGCCTCCCTCAAGAATCACATCAAAATCACCAAGCTTGGCGAATTTTGGTCTACGTGTGTATGTATTTAACTCTCTAATCTCAAAAACTATTAGTCGTAGAATGTTGAAATTTCATATATAAGATTGTTGTAACATCTAGTTGTGCATCACGATTTGTGGTTCCAATCTACTGGAGAGTTTATTTACAGGGCCATCAAAAAAGAATTTCAGTGCATTAATGTCTATGGACATCTTTCAATATATTACATCTGCAGTCAGTCATTCTTTGGTCCATGGCCAAAATCTCGCCATTTGTCATCGACCATGGCGAGTTTTGCCGAAATATCTCCAAATTCGGAGACAATCAGTCATTTGGTCCATGCCAAAAATATCGCCATTTGTCGCCGACCTTGGCAAGTTTTACCAAAACATCACCAAATTTGGCGATAGTCAGTCATCTAGTCCATGGTAAAATATCGCCATTTGTCATACTCGTAAGCGCGTTTTGGCGCAATATCACCAAATTTGGCGATATTGCGCCAAAACTGACAATACTGACTGATTGACTGACTGACTATCGCCCAAATTTGACGATAGTCAGTCATTGGTCTAATGCCCAAAATCTCGCCATTTGTCTTCGACCTTTGGCAAGTTTTGCCGAAATATCGCCAAATTTCGGGGCAAAAATTATTTCGTATTTCGCATAACTCTAAAACTTTTAACCGTAGAATTTTGATATTTTGTATTTAGAACTATTTTAACATCTAACTGTGCATCTCTTTTTTTATTGCAATCTGTTTTCAATATCTTTTTTGGCGGCAATTGACAGGGTAATTTCTTTACAGGGTCAGTCAAATGACTTTAAATACATTAAGCTGCATGGATGCATTCAAGTCATTGAAAGTCTGTGGTCAATGACTACTTTGGCTATTTCCAAAATCTCGCAAACTATCACAAGCTTGTCGGCTTTTGGTGAAATATTGCCAAATTAAGTGTCAGAAGCAAATGTTTCAAACTGAACAAAGCTTGGCGATATCGATATATTTGTCTAGAAATTGCTGAACCTTACTATTACTGCAGTATTTTATCTCTTTTAAACAAAATATGTTTAGATGAAGTGGGCCGAAAATATTTTTGATGTAATAGACGTGCAAGGAAGTCATGTGTTGTCCATATCAGATTGTTTTAAATCCTGTTGATTTTATATTGAGTATGTACTAAAAACTCTCATCGATCCGGAACAATCGAGACGACAGTCCCCTGGCTAAGGGTTGCAATACCAACCAACTTCCAACCAACTCTCATCGACCAAAATAACAACAGACGCGAAATACAAACAAACATATCTCCTAGCCAATGAAACTAAATAAACTCAAGTGGTTCGTAAAGGCCAAAAAAAAATTCTTAAAGCACTGAACAAACGCATTCCAGTTTCCTTACGAAAACTTTTTTTCTTCTAAGGGCCGACCTCTGCCTTGAAGGTCTTAGCCGCAACAGGCCGTAATTGTTGGTCTCTTTATTATGGGGCACCTAGTAGGTGGACCAACGTCACCCCCTTTGAAGGGACGGACATGACAAAAACGCCCAGTCGGGGATTGAACCCTGGCCGCTGGGAGTTGAACCGGAAACCGGAGCTTTACCCACCATACAACTCTGTCGTGTCTTACGAAAACTCGTGCAACGAGTTTGTCATCTACCAATGCAGCCACTGACGTGGAATAGGACAGACCCTAAACCTCCAAGCGGTCTCTTTAATGTACATTATTTTTAAGAAATGCTAAAGCGAGAAAATTAAAGTTTTGAGCTTTCTTGATGGATATTTATTAGGAAATTCATCAGTTCCTCTTAAAAGGGATGTCGGAAACATGCTTTTAATATACACATCTACAAAAGCTGGAAGAATTCAGAATTTATGAGCTTTCGTTTCGTTTTTTTCTAATTTTTGAGTTTTTTGCTAAGGCAAATGAATCCTGCTTATACCAAAGGATAAACACAATACACAAATATAGAGACTTTTACAACTAAGTGGGTGTCTCAGTTATAGTTTGAGCATTGATATAGAAAAACAACTGAATAGATTGTTTCAGCGGTCCACGTATTTGGACTTATCCCTTTAAGATCTGGATTTTTTTTTTTTCTACAAAAAAGTATTTGAGTGTAAGATAAATTTCCTATTTTAGTTTTGTAAATAACTGATTAACCCTCTCGTCACCGAATTATGAAAAATCAGAGAAAACAAATCTGTCTAGCATTTAATGCATCTGAAATACTATTATAAATCATGCAAAAATATTTTTTTCTAATGTCGATTAATATTAGATTTTTCTAGTATTAATTTCTGCATTTTCGAAGCATTTTGTCATGCTAAAATTAATTTAAAAGGATGCACATATTAGGTAAAGGTTGAGGAATAAGAAAAAAACTATACTTACCTTAAAAAGAAAAAAAAACGGTAAAAAAGAAGCGTAAATATTTTCTTAATTTTTCTCCTGAAACAATGAAGCGAAAACTGTAAAAAATTATCTAAATTGACTAGTACTGCAATCTAGGCACGATTTATGCATCTAGTTAAGAGCCTCATATACTTTCTACACGAATTAATGATATTGATATCACTGAAAGAAAAAAATACTAAATTCAATTGTTTTCTCTCTAAATATTGCTATTTGAAATAGGAGCCTCATATGAGGTTCAGGGTGACGAGAGGGTTAAGTTTATCAAATAACTCACAACTCAAAAGAAATATGAGGAATTATTATTTTATACCTCATTCACTTCTTACTAAGAGGAATAAGACTTTATATATGAAATCGACTTAGGAAATATGGCGAGAACTTTTGGAGAGGATATGGATCACCTACAAAATTGTGTAGGTTAGGGCTTAAAAGGATAGGACGATTATCGGCTAGCGATAGACGACAAAAATAGCGTCATTCTCTCGAAGGAAAATACTCAACTCTTTTTTAATGATTAGCTACATAAGTGTCCTCTAGCGGCGTATCATAATGCAATGTACTACTAACCCATGCATGCGCACAGCATAAACTCGAGAGGTCTTTTCTGCCCCGTTCGTGTAAGCGAACGTTTAGATTTATGACGTAATTCGAAACATATGCTAGAATGTAAACATTTGGTTGAGAGAATCTGCACCTAAAGCTCTACCATACTTTGCAGAATACCAACATACGTTAACGGGTTGCGAAGAGCATTCAATTTGATGTCACACATCCGAACGTTCTCTTAACCCTCTGAGGCGCAACCCTTTCCCAATGCTGAAAAAAGGGCAGCCGTTGCCATCGCTCGACTTAACTACCAGAAAGATGGCGGACGATCGAAACGTTCATCGCGTGCCACAGATCTAGAGACCCCTTTTTTGACGACAGCTGGCTGTGCCCGGCACAGCCTGTCCCGGCAATCTGTCCAGCTGTTCTCGCATTCTTCCTTTTTACAGCAGATGTCAGTGCTGTTAAAAATAATCGTGACAATGTGTTCCCAGAGCGGGAACACTGCGCGTTAAAGGATTAAATGAACGTGGCAGAATAAAGCCCTTAATGAATGCGACTCAGAGCACCATCTTACAGTCAAATTTCGTTTAACTCTTTTAGAATACGTCGACTTTCGTGTAACTCAAACACTGAGAAAGAGCAGCTGTTGCCACTGCTCTGTTTGACTTCCAGCAACAGGGCGATTGAACAGGGCCCATAGTGAATTTTTTCCCTGGTTTGCTCATAGAAGATGATAAGTGATATAACGTGGCCCGAATTTTCTCCTTCGAACGTTCAAGCGGGTAGGAACGACGATCGCTGCCCCGCACCTGCTTTGGGTGCATTCGTATACGACAAACTCGTTGCACGAGTTTTCGTAAGAAAACTGGAATGCGTGTGTTTAATGCTGACAGTGGTTATCAGTTTCTTTGGACTTTACGAACACCTTCAGTTTATTTAGTTTCGTCGCAGGAGACGTGTTTGTTTACAATTCGCGAATGCGTTAATTTTGCTGAGGAGATATTTTAGTACATACTCAATATAAAATCAACAGGATCTTTAAAAGAAAGTGTGGCCAAAATTGAAGTGCACAGATCAAAATTTAGAAATGTCAAATTAAACTTCATTTTTTCAAAAGTATTTAGCAAAAGAAGTTCAAATTTCGCTAATAACAGTTTGAATCAACTTCAATCTCAACACTAAAACATGCATTTTTGAATTTACTAAAATTAAAAATACAAGTAAATGATTACCTTTGAAAAATTATGTACCTTCGTAGCAGTTTCTAGGGCATGCACGTATTTCCTCCTCGAAAAAGTCATATTTGCAGCTTCAGCAAACGCAAAATACTTTTCATAACAACATACTTCTCCATAACAACAGACGCCATTTGTAAACAGCAACAACGTGCAGCAAGTAATCTTCTCAACAAACTCAATCAACCTAAATCGCTCTCGGTTTACTTCGTTTGAAACTAATTGCACTCAGTTTTGTATACGAACGTTCGAGTTTTTAAACTGAATGCACTCAGTTTCCTTTACGAACACCTTAGATGGAAACTCGTTTGGCGTTTACGAATGCGACCTTTTTTGTTGCTGTTGTATTGGGAACGTTTATTTTTCGATTTGGGTGCTTCGTTTGAAGGTTCGATTATAAATCCTCGTCGAATAAAGTAGACAACACAGAAGCAGGTTTTGATAAAATAAAGTGAATTTAAACTCGTACGTTTGAGCGATTAGAGTGGGGGAGGAGAGCCCTTAACCTCCAAACCACCAGCCCCCGCCTGCTTAAAAAAAAAAAAAAAAAAAATGTCAATCAACACTTACTGGATGTATTCAGACTGCCACTTTTGAGTAAATCTTAAGTAAAACACGAGCTACTCGGGGAGATTGACATCGTAGATAGTATTTGATTAAAGCCGAACGAAAACAACTTATAAAGATCATATGATCTATCTCCTCAAACTTCCCAAGAAAAATCTTTGGGGAGTTTAAGAAGTACTCGAGTTATTCAGCTTGGAAGAATTGACACCTTGTTTATCTCCTCGAGTGGTTCAAGTCGGACATCATGAACAGGTTGAGTTTTTCCCGAGATAACTCGAGTTGCTCAAAAGTGACTCGTGAACACACCCCCAGTAATAGCGTTTTCCCCCTCTCAACTCAACTCAACTCGTGCAATACTACTGTAAAGAAAGTGTCCCTGGTGTTGCGCGTGCTGTGTTTCATACTAGAATACAGCCATTTTCTTAACTAAGCAGTTGTCGATGCTAGTAGTTAAAGTCTTTATTGCGTTAAGAACAGTAATATGTATTGCGCGGCTGTTAAGCATTTTATTAATCATGTAACTTTAGACCTTCTCTTCAATATGAAAGGTGAAACTGATGCTCATGATTTTGTAAGGCAGCTGACTGAGTTGCATCCAAATTTTTAGTATATTTTATTGGAAGTATTTTAAGATTTAAAAATGCACTTGCTGAGTTTACGTATTGTTTATATATCTATCCTTTAACAAGGATAAATTAATGAATGAGGGTTATATAACTTGAAGAATGTGTAGTTTGTAAATATATAAAATACCATTTAATGTTGGACATTAAATTTGATATGATCAATGCATTATGCAGAAAGTGAATGAAGTTTTCCTTATATGAAAATTTGTGAACAGCTTTTAAGATGAATTTAAGCGTCAAACTGAATGTTTGGTAGTGGTCTTCCTAAATTTTATTCAAGGTTACTGTATATCATACTACAATGCTAGTTATTGGGATATTCAATTCACTCATTTATGGATTTATCCAACTGCTTGCTAAAGAACTTGGTTAATATTTTTAAAATATGCTGTATAAAATGATTGAGTTTGCGGAAGCTATTTCAAAGTGAAAGAGTGATATTTAATTTAATGTCTTTTTTAAAAGTACTATTGAAAATTACTTTAAATCTCATTATATATTAAAGTGTTTTTGCATTTCACATAATACAAACGGTTTAAGTGAACGAACTTTAAATTTACCAATGCCATTTCAACAGCTTCTTGTTATATCAATTTTCCTCTACAATTAAAATTTCAATTTTTCAAAAGCTATTAGCATTTATAAATAAAACTTAGAGGGATGTTTGTATTTTTTAACAACTTTTTAAATATTTAAATTATTAATCTTATTAACATTTTATCTAAAGATATGTATTTTCATTTTCTAATAACCGCGTGAGAATTTATTTTTAATGTTCAATGTTAATCGATCCTTTACGCTATTAAGAGCAGTACGAAATTATACAATATCGTACGCTGACTGTGTAAGATATGTTCCAGTTGGCATATATGCTCTTTTAGAGTCAATTTCTACTAAAACACATAGCGAAAAGGATTAATTTCTATTGTCATCCCCTCGCCGCCTAAATTCCTTTGTGGAATTTGACGTTCGGTAGAAATGCAAAACCTCTGTTTGAGGATCTTGTAGCAGCTATAGGAAAAATTACTTTATCAATGAAGTCTTTTTTAAAGGGCCACGGTTTCAAGTTTTTGAGTGATTTTAGAATTGTTGAATCTGTTTTTTTAAGGCCCTTGAGAACGTAGTGCTTTGGGAGGTACCGCGTTAACTGAAGTTCATTGGTAAAATACCACGGGTTGAGAATTTTTGAAAGGGTGTACAGAGAATTGTTGGATTGTTTTATTGGTCAACAAAGGAAATTTAAGGCTTTGGATTAAATATGCCAAAATTTTAATTTTGGCCGCCAAGGAAAGGCAGACCAACGGTCAAGTGGATGAGGTACTAAACATGTATAGATGGCTTTAGTGTGAGAGTGAAATGGTCTGGTTTCTAGTGCGGCTGTCGATCCTACAGTCTAGAATCTTGTGTGGTTTACTCCAGATATGTTCCGTAAATACGCATTAGAGCCCTTAAGTTGCCTGGCAGGAGTATCTGCCTTCCTCAAATAGCTTTGGTATTGCTTACTGTCAGCATTAACCGGTTAATTCAGGAAGTTGACAAACGGTAAATCGGAAATTATTAATTGGAAGAACTGATTGTTTCGGATATAGCCCCAATTTCTGTAAAGGCACAATATGTTCTTTTTAACGTTCATATTTATGCGAACGTACGATGGACGATTAATTTTAACTTATTCGTAAAATACCGACATCGTCTCAATAATCAAAATTTCATCCAGATGTCTTTTTATTGATGTCCATTTCAACATAGCTAAGCATATCTGTATGTTGCGAGTTGAGTGTGGTCTTCTGTTTTTGAAAGTTTACACAATTCAAGCTATACATTGGTCGTTTATTTGTACTCCGAATCTTTCTTATTCTGCGGACGCGAAGTATAGTTGATTACAAAGGGGTACGGGCGTTTCGAAGCCAGTGGCGTACGCTGGATTACAAAGGTGCGCTATCTCAATTCAGTATGGATTATGTTTGAAGAATGTACGAGACGAGAATTTCTCGCAGTTTTTATTGGAGCGATTGAAAAGTGTAAATTCTAGTGTTGAGATTAATATAGTTGTAGAAAGTTTATTCGTAAAGCTTTTAGCTTTTCTACCTCTGATGATGCACCACTAAGACACAAGAGAGCATAAGTTTAGTTTACTAAAGTAAATACTGGTTTCTACTCTAAATAGATATAGGGAAATAAATTATTTGTGAAGAAGTTCACTCGAAAAATGTATAATAAAAAATAAAGTAGCAATAGTTTTTAAGCTCCAGTAATAGTTTAATCGTAAATTATCGGTGAACAAACTTACTTGGGACATTCTCAGAGGCTCATAATATGCATCGGAATGCACGTTTTAATATAACATTGCTATCGTATTGGGGAGAAATAAGTCGGAATCTCGTTATTTATCTTAATTTACTTTAGCTGTAATGTATCTTTTAAAGGTGAGAAGTGTATAAAGGGTGGGGTTGGGGGTTAACCGCGTGGGAGTACAGGTGACGACCTGTTATTCCGTGTTGTAATGTCTGGGTGACGACTCGGAATATTGCAACACCTCATAACCCCCTTCAGTCGGAATTGAACCCATACCAAAATTATCCAAATTTTATTTTTAATCCAAGTTTTCACATTAACTGACTTTATTTCTTTCCATGGGTAGTTTGAGAAGTAGAATTCGTTCTAAGTAAGAATTGCCTTTCGAAAAAAAGATTTAATGCGCATTATTTTAGATTATTTCGTTGAAACTTGTACGCTTGGAGGGGGGGGGGTGTAACCACCCTCTTCATTGATTAAAAACATCCATTCACGTTGTATTTTTAATTTAGTACCAAAATCTTATTGAACAATTTGCACAACGTCCGTAAATTTTTAATTTTGCGGTTCTAAGTATCATTAACATGCATTTCGAAGAGACTAAATTTAAAAATTACAAAATAGTTTAATGTCTAAAGTCACTGTCGAATCTTTAAATTTTCGAGTCGATTGATTCACAAAGAATTCATTTTCCTATATGTATTTAGAGTAGAAACCAGTCTTCCCTACAGTAAACTAACCTTATGCTCTCTTGTCTTAGTGGTGCATCATCCGAGGTAGATAAGAGCTACGAATAAATTTCTATCGCTTCAATAAAAACTGAGAGAAATTCTCGTTTCTTACATTCTTCAAACATACCCATACTGAATTGAGATAGCGCACCTTTGTAATCCAGCGTACGCCACTGGCTTCGTAACACCAGTTTTGCCCGTACCCCTTTGTAATCAACAATACTTCGCGTCCGTAGAATAAGAAAGATTCGGAGTACAAATGAAACGACAAATGTATAGCTTAAATTGTGGAAACTTTCAAAAACAGAAGACCACACTCAACATCGCAGCATACAAATATGCTTAGATATGTTGAAATGGACATCAATAGACATCTGGAGAAAATTATGATTCTTGAGAGATGTCGGTATTTTACGAATAAGTTAAAATTCAGTCGTCCATTGTACGTTCGCATAAATATGAACATTAAAAAGAACAGATTGTGCCTTTACAGAAGTTGGGGCTATACCCGAAACAATCAGTACTTCTAATTAATAATTTCCGATTTACTGTTTGTCAACTTCCTCAATTAACTGGTTAATGCAAGCAATAACAAAGCTATTTGAGGAAGGCAGATACCCTTGCCAGGCAACTTAAGGGCTGTAATGCGTATTTACGGAGCATATCTGGAGTAAACCACACAAGATTCCAGACTGTAGGATCGACAGCCGCACTAGAAGCCAGACCATTTTACCCTCACACTAAATCATCATATATGTTTAGTCTCATCCACTTGACCGTTAAAATACTTGGTTCAAGTTCTTGAATTTTTGTGAGTTTAGTGACATGAGTTTGCTGATTAGATTGTTTGATCCGAAATGTGTGCGCAAGGTTGTCCAATACTAACTTTAGCCGTAAATATGGTGTGTATATCTCGAAATTTTCAGGTTTCTGAGTAAATGAGCTTATTCAGATCTGTGCATTGCGTGATTATGTTAAATTTAATGGCATGCTTAAGTTTTTCAGACATGAGTCTTGCTGGCAAAGCAGAACACTATAAAGATCTAAAAGGGAAGTAAGATGGATAGATTCTGAAGAGGACGGTAATAAAGTTTCCAATCATTCCAGTGAAAAGGTATGTCATGATATTTCAGCCTACTATAGTTTAATAAGTGTAAATTTCGAATGGAAGTCGTGTGATAACCATTTCACTCTGAAGATAAATGTTGACAGTAGTCAGACACAGACTAAAAATTTGAATTCGTAAGCAATAAACAGTATTTAACTCGTGGTTTTACAAGTCGAGCCCTAAACTCAAGTACCACTGCAGTTTAGTCTAAGACGAATAGGGTTCTTAGTTATTTTACTTTTATACAACACAAATTACCGTGCTGATAGTGAGATTTCTAGAATTCAACAAGTCTCACTTAAATTTTGACTATCTACATTTAAGTAGTTTTTCATACCAAAAGTTGGTTTTTCGATAATTTGGTAGGGGCACATCTGTATGGCGAAATTACCAAGTGGTAAAAATTTGCATTCCGAATTATGAATTCAGAGCTCCCATTAAGTAATGTTCCTTTTATAAAATAGGGTCAACCAATTGACAAGTGGATGAGAAACTTGTCATTCGATGATGGCTGAAATGTGCAGGACAAGGTTTCTGGCCTGTCGCAAGTCTGTGTTCTAAAGGTCAGAGTTCTTGGTAGTTTTCTCGGTGTAACGCAAATGCGCGTTGAGTTTTTAAAAACTTCCTCCACCCAGCCCTCTTACAGGTACCCTTGGTGCAGCTTTGCCTTAACAAAACTTATAAAATATGCAAATTTATGCTAGAAATGCATTAAAATATATTCAATTACTTATTTAAAACAACGAAGTTGTATGCATGGCCAAATGTACGCACCCCTCCCAAAAAACAGTAAATAGAATATCGAAATTTTTTTTAATATTTCCCCTTTTAGATAAATCCATTTGTAGTGTTCTGTAAATGATTTATAAAAATATATAATCTAAATTTTGCTGTTCTCATATTGTAAGATATTAACATGCATGCATCTGCATGGTTAGTGTACATATATTCAGTATTACGTCGGATTTCTTGGTTCATAAATTAAAAAAAACTTCTTTAATTTGGCAATCAATATTTCCGTCTCATTGTAAATGATTTTATATTTAGAAACGTTTAACTAACGTCTTTTGGGTTTATTTTTCGCTAAAACGAATTTTTTTCCTAAATTCGAATGGCTTCAAAGTAAAAATCTATAAAAGCAACCGACACTGAAAATTTTAATGCAATGCCACTCAGTGGCCTTAGAGGTGAGTGAAAGCTATTTAATTGACGAAAGAATTGGTGGCATAACACAGCCTAATGTCCTGACTGAGGCTTTCTAAAACAAGCAATAATACTCACTTGGATTTTAATATTTCAATGGTATAGTAAAA